>VZSF01003767.1:674463-756559 GCA_013398295.1 Chionis minor
CCCCCGGCCCGGGCGCCGCTCCCGGGGCGCGGGCACCAGCGGCGGCGCCACCGCGCCGCGCCCGGCACCTACTTACCTGACAAGCCGAGCCCCTCCGCCACCGCGGGCGTCACGGCCCCACCAGCCGCACGTGACCGACGCGGGCCAATCCGCGCCAGGCCGCCCTGCCCCGCCCGGCCAATCCGGGCGCTTCCCCGCCTCCTGGGTGACTCGCGGCAGCCGGCGGCCAGTCAGCGAGGGAAGACGCTCGGAGGGACGGCGCGATTGGAAGGCAGCCCTGGCGCTCCCTGCGGGGCGGGGCCTGCCCCGCCCCGCCCCGCCCCCGGCGCGTGGGGCGTCCGTCTCCCAGCAACGGTTTTCCTCGCAGGGCCTAGTTATAAACGGCACGCCTAGAAATACCTTAGGTTTGGCGGAGAATGGGCGCAGAGGCGTAGATTCGAGGTTTAATGACTGATAAGGAATATTTACGTAACTGCAACACTACGAGGCAACGTACACCGGGTTTAAAGTATTCGTATAATTTCTGTGCTGTTTCTTACGAGGTCCTGGAAATGCAGGTGTGAACGTAAAGGAAATGCGCGAGACTAAAAGAGGGCAAATCCCTGAGAAAATAACTCCTGGGCATCGCAGCTTTCAGAGAGAGAGAGAGAGAGAGGAGGACTGTGACATTTTGTTAGCTCACCAGCTTGGTGTCCTGAAGAGAAAAGAAGAAAAGAAAAAGGAAGTGAAAAAAAAAAAAGTGAAATAAGGGTAAAAAAAGTAAACAAGAAAAAAAGAGCTATTATTGTGACATTAACTTCACAGATTTAGAGAAACTTCGTGAATATTAAAGTGATGTGTATTTGTCTTTTGCAACACATTGTGTTCAAAGTGAATGAAAAATTAATTTTAATTAAGTAGTAATAACAAAGTCTGATACTTTAAGTAGTAATAACAATGTCTGCACTTCTGATAAGCGCAGAAGAATGTAAGAACCTCGTAACAGGTTAGATTAGAGTTATAGACAAATATCCTTTCTCAAGGGGCTGCAGTCACTGGTATTTAGGAAGGACTCTAAAAACGAGGATGTGCACAGAGCAATCATATTCCAATCCACAGCTTCTTAAGCCCTTAGACCAGAGTGTTTAAAAAGCACTAGTGAAACTTTGCAGCATGCAGTTTTCTACCTCTGTTTAAGCCATTTCTGCCTTTTTCTTCCGAAGTATCACATAGAAATAATTTCTTTTATTTACCAGTTCATCAAATGAGAAAGAACTGTTTTCTTTTGTACCTCATCCATACCCACCTTGAGGCAACCTGAGACCTAGGTACAGTTAGAAGCAAGTTTGCATGATACTACATGCACAACAGAGAAAAAAGTCATTTTTTTTGGCAGTAGAAAGTGGGGTTTTAAGATGTAATTTACATTTGGATACTTTTCAACAATGTTATATTAGGGATAAAAATCTTAATTTAGGTGCAAGCACTGAATTCAGTGTAAGAAGTCATCAATGACAGGGTTTATGTCAAATGCAGGTGCAAACGGCCTAATTCAGTCTTGGTTCAGTTATATTCAAATGTGACCTATTTTATTGGGCAGATATCTTATCAGTCAGGCTGCTCACATTCCTGAAGAAGATCTTTTATGATTATGTCTATGGTTTGGTTATTTAGCTGGCCTTCAGGCCCCTGAATCTGATGACAACTGGTAGACAAAGGTATGAGGGTAGAGAAATCCTCATTAGTTGTATGATTAGAATTTTTTAGACTTTGCTGAAGAATCTCCTTGATTTTTGAGGAAGAAAGGTTTCCTTGTTCTTTTTTGTAGTAAGGTTTTTTTTCCAAATCTTTCAGATACTTCTTAAATAAAGACAACGCTAGTCATTGCAGTATAGCATAGACATATACAAACTATTTTGAAATCAAATTGTTAATTTTATTTAGAAAGTACAATTGTTAGTTGAACATGAAAAGCTTTAAAAGTATATTAGCACTTGCAATTAAAAGCCAATTTAACAACTTTATTTCTACCAGGCTGCAGATGCAAATTCTTTTCTCTCTTCCCTATCCCTGTCTGGTTCTGCACACATTCCTCCACTTGGCCCCATACGTGATTTCCTCTGCCTCACCCAGGGCCTGCTGTCTAACTCCAGAAGCAGAGAGGCTGAGTCCTAAAAGTATCCAAAGGAGACAAAAAGGATCAGGAAAATGAATGTGCCTTTCCTTAATGCTTGGACATACTTTCTTCCAGCCTCTCCTCTTTGCTCCTATCTGTTAAACACTGCACATTAAATCTATAACTTCATGCTTAAACAAAGCCGATCAACATCACTACTTTAAACCTGCTGGTTTGGACAATGATGGTATTGAAGCGTTATTTCAGTCCTTATTGCAAAATTGCCTCACTAGAACCGCGGCAAGCACCTGGACAATATGCCGAGTTCTGTGGTAAAACACCTTAACACCTACCAGGCGGAGCACTTCCTGGCTCAATTAGCTGAAACACTATCGGCTGTCTAGTAAAAATACCTGTGAGTTTAGTGTCCTGGGTCTGTCTTCTCCTCTCACATAACTCATCTTTTGTAAGCTCATGCTTTAATTTCTGCTGGCTTCCCAACTACTAGAGAATTTTCAGTCTTTCCATCATTATATATTGGCCCACTATTGTAATCCTAGAAATACTGGAGGATTTGCGCTCCTTAAATAGTAAAACTCTTGTCTTATGCAGTTAAGCTTCAGGTTTCAGGAATCCTTTTCTTTTTGTTCTTCTGTTTGCTGCAACTCTTCTGGTACACTGACAGTCTGTAATTCAGTCAGGATATTTTTATAATTTTCAATGCTTCTTTTCTACCTTTATCTAATTTCTTTGTTTATGGCTCATTGCCTTAAAGTCCTGGATGTGACATGCAGGTTATCTGCTTTATGCTGCTGATGCTCATGTTGAAAAACCTTAAAGTTACTCTTAGGGGACAAATACTGTAGCATTGTATTACTTCCACAAAGATAACAACTTTAAATTAAATTACACGCCTGGAGAGGAAATATAAATGTAGGAAAGAGAGAGATGGAAAGTTCCTCATTATCACTCCTTCAAATTGCTAAAGTAAAATGGGAGTCATTGCAAAATCCAACATAAAAAAAGAATCTCCCAGATATACTAAAGAATTCTATTATACACAAGTCAGTAATACAGAAAAGTTATTATAGAAATATACTCAAATAAAATATTGCAAAAAGATGTCTGTGAGGGATAAAAAGAATAAATTGAGAAAAAATTCCCCAGTAATCTCAGGCTTTTGACCAACAATATGGTTCTTTGATCCCCAACAAGGGTATATTAATACCTTCCTGTTGAGTTGGATTTGCTGCAGTTCCTTGATGAGCTAGGCACAAATTAGTTTCTTCTAAACTGTTGTACATCTTTGGAAAAACAAATTGCAGTTTACCTTTTTACTCACTCTTTTTCTATTTACTATCACCACTATTGTAAAGAAATACAGTAAAAAGTTTAAATAACTGCATAAACTGTGTATTAAAGCACTCGAGTTTTTGTGTCAGAAACAGAATACTGTTACTACAACTCTGGTTCTTCTATTGACACATCTAGATAATAACATCATAAAACTCAGGCATGTTAAAGCAGTGAAACAAAGAGCATGTGAGTACAGAGCTGAGCAAACAGCTGAACTCTCTTTTCACCTCTCATAGACATTCTACTGACACAAAGCACTCTCTGCCTCAGTATTTCTGTCTATAAATGGCAACATCAATGCTTTCCTTGAGGAATGTAAGAAGGTGTAGATTGTTAATATTTATAAAGCATTTTCAGATTGTTATATGGAAAATGCAAATAATAGTAGGCAGAATAAGGATATTTTAGTTCTATCATTGGTTATGGAAGTCTAATTTTCATATTCTTTTTACAGATTTTCATTATTACCTGCTATTTTTCTCTTCTCTACCCTTCTTTTTCTCCCACCCCCATTTTGTACTTCATATTTTGAATTTCAATGTCTGTTGCTATGACAACACCACGATCTCACTAGTGCTGCCTTCAGATCCTTTTCAAATCTACGTTGCGCTGTTTAAGACTACAGATTTTGTGTTTAAGGTGCCTTGAGATTTCCTTAGAATAACCTGACAGTGTTTTCGCAATCATAAGCTACGGTGCAGGTATGCATTCCTAAATTCTAGCACCTGCTATTGCTTTTCTGTCCCTGCACACATTACTTTGAATAATTGCCTCATGGTGGCTAAATAGAAGATGGTGAGATTAACAGAAGGAAGCATACTTGTCAAGTCTTTCCATATATAAAATATATATATACACACACATATATATGTGTATACATAAACAAATAGGCAGGCACGTGTACAGGTGCACATAGACAATTTGTTTTTCAGGTGGGTGCAAGCTGGAATCTGCCACAAAACTTCTTAGAGAAGTTTAGAAGAAGTAAAAGAAGCCAGCATGTTCTGTTTAATTTTAAAATAATGAATTAAAACTCAACAGACGTAAGGAAAGATGACCAATGATGTGCGGGAATTTAAGTTGTGGTTTCATTATTAAAAGGAGCTACTGATCCTTGTTAATATCCGCATATAAAAAACAAGCATGTAATGGAGGAGCCACTCATAATCCAAAGCTAAGGACAAGCATTCAAATCTCTGATTTCCTGAGACTATTTAAATTCCTGATAAATTTACTACTGTTATCATTAATTAGAGTCATAGGCTGCAACCTAAGAGGTGGTCATAGATAACGCTGCTCAAGTACTGAACAGACTCACAGTAATTTAAATGTGGGATCTAAATGATGGACATCGACTAGTGATAAGGCAGGGAACAGGAGTCCCATGGTTAACTTCCTGAGCGCTTAAACCAATTTAAAAAATAATTACAGAGTTTATGCAAAGTCATTCAAACACTGGGCCCCCATTCCTGATATGACAAGCCCCAGTTGCATCCTGTGCATCAAGACGGCGTTACAGACTGACACGCTGTTTTCATTTTCCTACCTCTAGCTCTATGGAGCAAGCATTGCTAACCCATAATACTATGCTCCTGACTAGTAAAAAAAAAAGTGCAATCTGCTGTGAAAACTTGTTTCAAATTCCCCTTCATTTGCTGACTGAAGAGCTAGTTATTACTCCTCAGCTTGAATAATAATGTCTTAGCTAAATGTGTCTCCTTGAATTTATACCTTGCTGCTTACTTACCTGTTTTGGAGAAAGGTGTGAATGTTTACAGTTCACACATTACAGAAACCACCTTAAAAGAGTTCATCAGTGTTAAGGCAAATTTATTTTCCAACTGCAAGGAAGTGTATCAGCTATACACTGGTCTACCTAAGTAAAAGCACACTGAGCTTTCTGTTGATATTTTCTCTCCAACTGTAGGTTCACGATGTGAAATCTTTGGGTACAGTACCTTAAGTCAGTATTGCTCCCTCTGCCACCCTTCCACTACCACGTATTCCCCTCCCTAGTCTTCAGCATGCTGTTCCCTCACTTCTTCCCCCAGAACTGTTTATGCAACTGTTCTGCAAAGTAGATAAGGGGGATGAACCAGCTTAAAAAATAGTCTAGCTATTAGTTTTAAATATACATAATTTCTTTATAAAAGACTTGTTATGCCTTTTTAAACCAGAGGTGTTCCCTATCTGGTTAACACCACAGCCAGACAACTAGTTGGGACAGCACGCCTCAGCCACAGAAAGCTAGGTATGAGCAGTTAGGGAAGGAAGTTGAGTGTGGCAATATCTCAGTCTACTATTGCCACTCAAGAGCGCAATTCCTGAAGCAGCAGGCTGAGATTACCTCTTTGGTGACATCATGCTAGCCCTCCAAGCCTGGGCTAGGAAATCCATCTCTTTTTCAGTGTATTTGATCACTGCCTTATCTACTCTGAGGAGGAGACGGTAGTATAATGCACGTTAAGCTATTTCGTGTTCTTAAATAAATCACGGCCTTCACTGTGCATAAATTTGTATGAATGTGGTAAGTGTATTAAAAAAATCACCACCTTGAGGATAAATTCCAGCTTAAGGTATTCCTGCCTCTCTCCCACAATGCGCATTCCTTCTCCTGTGCTGCAATATGCTCTTACTCTAGGCTATGCTGACACAACTGTTGGTAGGATTACATTGTGAGCAAAACTGATAAGCCTAAATAAAATTCTGCAAACAAACAAAAAATCTTTAAGACAAGACTTTTTAATCCATGATCTAGAAGTTGAGCCTTTGCCTTGAGACATCAGCATGTTTTTCAGAACAGGTTGATGTGTTAATCCATCTGAGCAGGTTATGATTATACCTACTATGGCGAAGGACAGTAGTGTTTCTAAAATGTAAGCAGCAGCAGAAGATAAAGGTCAACATCTTGATTAACTATAAAATTGCCAAGAAGGCAGACAGGAAACAGAAGGGAGCATTTATAAGATTACAAATTTCTTGGGTGTTCTTTCTTTAAGGAAAAGCTTTTAGGATGAACAACTTGCATAAATTTCAGTATTAAAACCTGTATAAATCTTTTCCACACTTTCTTATTTCCATTCTTCAGAGCGTTTTTTTCTCAGTGGGGTATAAGTTGTCCCTTATTTTAATACTTTGGTTATGCTACCTAGATAAAGTTCAAGGGAAAAGCCAAAGTATTAATGATTGCCCTGATATCAGAAACTTCTTAGTAAAGTCCCTTGTCTTTTCGTAATGGAACTGTCCTGTCTGGCAATATTTCTCAGTACCTCTTCGTAAGAGCACCTCAAAGTACACCATGTCAGTGCAAACTAAAGAGCACGAGAATCCAGGAAGAAACAACAGTGGAGTTCCCAAGGCAAAAAATGTCAATTTTTTCATTATTTACTTTGAAGCTTTTATGGAGAGATACAGGAAGTTTCTTTAGAAGGTCTCTAAAATGGAATTTCTTCTTATCAGAAACTGCTTTAGATTTCTGGAGCTCTGTCCTCTGGGATACTTTACACATCATTACTCTTCTTGAAACAGAGTGTATTTCACAGCTAAAATTGTCTTTTAAGTATTACACAGCCCAGCAATAATAACTGGGTACAAAGAGCTACCTGCCACACCGTTTCTGTCTCTCAGAGTCCATCCCAAATGTCTTCCCACTATATAAGAGCTCACACATCCTTACCTGGAAAGACCAGCTAGTCAGGTCTGTGAATAAACATACATGCACAAACAAGTAGATTCTCTCAGAAAGTGAACTGGGGGGGGATAAAAAAGAAAAAAAGAAAAAAAAAAAGAGGCATCAATAGCTTTCTCAGATTGTAATACAGACTCTTTGACTACTACGTGCTACTAGTAAAATTATAGCAAATTGATTAGTTCATAGCCCTGGAAATTAAGCTGGTGTTGCCTAGCTTATCTAATACGTTGTCCCATTGCACATTCAATGAGTATTTAGCAGATTGTACCGCGTTTATACAGTTTAGATAGACCCTGGCAGGCCTATACAATGTTTTAAGAATGAGTGAGTTCACACACACTTTTTCATGAGGCCTTTGGTCAGTGAATCACACTGAAACCAGCAGTAGGATTTGCAAACAAAGGTTTTATGCAACAGTGATCATTATTCCACATGGCAGGAAGCTTTTCCTGCAAGGTACTGATACCCTGCATATTGAAGCCAATGTATATCAACATCGATGCAGTAGGAGCACTTCCAACAGCCAACACTATGAGCTCCACAGCTTGCAGCAATATACACCAAATGAAAAACAGGCAGATAGCCATCTTCCAGCTTTGAACACCTGCAGGTGAAGCTGTAACAAATTGATAAGTGGTTTTTACTTTTTTGCCCTTGTCTAATCAGCTACAGTAAATCAATTGTGCCCTCTAGAATCCAAATCAGGATAAGACAGGCTTCTGACTTGATTCAATTTCATTATTTAAATACAAAAGCCAGCAACAGATATTTTAAAGGAAAAGTTTATCAAAATAGCATGCTTTGTTTCATACATGTCCACCTCATCTCTACTTTATTCGTATTGTATATAATCATAGTGTTTCTTGTAAAACACAGTTTCCCTGCTCTAATAGATATTCTAGGATTGTGTTGATACCTTTTTAGTAGAAACTGCACTAAAATTGTTGATGTAAATGCAGAGAATAAAATGTCTGTAGCTTATCAGCATTCCTCACTTACTGTTAAACATCAAATTACAGATATTGCTTGGCTAGTTTATATTACATGTCTGGAACAGTGTTTGCGCTTAGCTAAAAAATAATCCTTTTCAACTCTTGGAAATATTGTTTTGATCTAATTTATTATGATTCTTTTAGATAATTGGGCTAGCACATTTGAAGACACATTTTGTTTGTTCCATCTGAATCTCTTTTTATATAACTTATAAATGCAACAGCATGCCTAACCTTGAAAAGAGTGAAATGTAACAAGACTGGTCTTGCTGCATTATGGTCAGTTTAATTATTGCAGAAGACTAAATGGATCTTCATATAAAGTATATAATCCAATATTTCCATTTGTGCCTTTTCTGTAGATTACCCAAATAAACATTTTTAAGTATCAATGTCTCGCATTATTATTCTACCTCAGTTCAAGCAAGACATGGCAGCATTATTATCCTGAACTCCCTCCATAACGATTAGGAGAGCTGTGAACCCCACAAGGTTAGGTGGCTTGTTCCCAGGCACCTATATTTAAGCATTTGCATTGTAAGTGAGTGCAGAAATCTAGCCAACTCAAAATGTAATCAGGACTAGCCAGGTGCCAAAGCACAGTGAGGGCCATCTGCTTCCTGGGCCCAGAGAGTCGAGGGGAACCACAGGGCTGGCAGGCCAGGGACCTCACCAGCCATCTCTCACCACCCCAGGAAGGAAGCAGGGCAGGTGCCGGGAAGGGGTGGGGAGCGGTGTAGGAAGGGCAGCCCCAAGTCTGGGGCATCTGACAAATCTATGTGGATGGGGCAGGTCCAAGATCAAACGCCCCAAGGAAATCAGCTCCCACAGGTGATCCCACAGGTAGGATCTATGGCAGATATGGCTGGAGACCAGCACTCCTAGGTGGGGGCCAAAGGCACAAGGCTGAGCTTAAATGGAGCCCCTGTGCCCATGGGGGAGAGTGGCAGTCCCTCAGCCGGATGAGGGTCCCAGATAAGGCTGATCATAGCCACTAAGGTTGATTAGTGCCCTACCAAGAGATTACCAAGACGGAATATTTTAGGGAGGTAGAGGCTGTCTTGGTGGCCTTCTGCTTCACTTGCATTTCAACATTTCTTATAAGGGGTGTCCAAAACTGGATGCAGTAGTACTCTAGATGTGCTCTAACAAGTGCTGCATAAGGCAGGATAATCACTTCCTTTAATCTTTGCTTGTGTTAGCATAGGCCAGGATGCTGCTGGCCGTCTTTGCTCCCAGGGCACACACTGACTCATGCTTAGCTTGCTGTACACCAGGACCTCCAGCTCTTTTCCATTAGAGCTGCTCTCCAGTTTGTTGGTTGTTGCATCCTGGATACAAAAATATTGTATTAGAGGGCGTTCAAAGACTTGCCAAAATTGGAATATAGTAAGTGAATGAAGCTGCAAACCGCACAAGAAAATGTAGTTCAAAAATTTAAAGGTTAAGACAAATAAATATTCATCATGGGAGTTCTGTTCTCACCTTTGTGGTGCAGACCTCACATTCTCTTTGCATGTCAGTAGCAGTCCTGAGAATGACAAACTTGCTATTTCATAGAATCATACAATGGTTTGGGTTCGAAGGGACCTTTAAAGGTCAGTTAGTCCAACACTTCTGCGATGAGTAGGGGCATTTTGAACTAGATCAGGTTGCTCAGAGCCCCATCCAACCTGACCTTGAATGCTTCCAGGGATGGCGCACCTACCATATCTGGGCAACCTGTGCCAGTGTTTCACCCTCCTCATCATAAAAAATTTCTTCCTTATATCTAGTCTAAATCTTCCCTCTTTTAGTTTAAAACAATCACCCCTTGTCCTGTCACTACAGGCCCTGTTAAAAAGTCTCTCCCTTCTTTCCTGTGGGGGCCCTTTAAGTATTGGAAAGCCACAATAAGGTCTCCCTGAAGCCTTTGTTTCTCCACGCGGAACAACCCCAACTCTCTCAGCCTGTCCTCACAGCAGAGGTGCTCCAGCCCCCTGATCATTTTTGTGGCCCTCCTCTGGACCCACTCCAGCAGGTCCATGTCTGTTCAGCGCTGAGGACTCCAAAGCTGGATGCAGTTCTCCAGGTGGGGCCTCACCAGAGCAGAGTAGAGGGGCAGAATCACCGCCGTCACCCTGCTGGCCACAATTCTCTTTATGCAGCCCGGTATACAGTTGGCTTTCTGGCCTGTGAGCTCACATTGCCAGCTCATGTCCAGCTTTTCATCCACCAGTACCCCCAAGTCCTCCTCAGCAGGGCTGCTCTCAATTGCTTCATCTCCCAGCCTGTATTGATACCGCAGGTTGCCCTGAACCAGGTGCAGGACCCTGCACTTGAGCTAGTTGAACCTCAGGGGGTTCACATTGGCCCAATTCTCAAGCTTGTCCAGGCCCCTCTGGATGGCATCCCATCCTTCAGCTGCTTGGTGTCATCTCAGCTTGGTGTTGTCAGCAAACTTGCCGAAGGTGCACTCGATCCCACTGACTATGTCTTTGGTGAAGACATTAAACAGTGCTGGCCCCAGTACTGGTCCCTTGTCTTAGAGTACTTGATGTGGCAACTTTAATGAATTTCTTTTAAGATAGGTCTTTATGTGCAATTAAACAAAATTTCACTAAGTTCTCTTCCCTGCAATCATTTTTTCATGCTGTACAGAAATGATTTTGTAACTTTAAATATAAGCAGGAATATTTGTGTCTTTTCTGGTTTTTTCCTACTCTTTGTAAAATAATAACAGTGTCTAAAAATGTTTCTCACATTCATCTTGAAATGCCATGAGAATACTTAATAGTCCAGTTTCAAATCCGCATATAGCCAGCTGTCACAGGATGGCACTACAGAGAATCCAGTATAACTTTGGTGTAAGCTTCGGAGTCATATCCATTCCTAAATCTAAATTCACTTGAAAGCTTAGAGATGTACCTATCGTCAAATCCAGGAATAAGTCCTTTGTTTCCTTCATCTTGAATTGCATCACTTAACTTTACATAAATTGGCTTCCAAAGATAATGGAAGTTCAGTCTTAACTGTGAGCAAGCTGAAAAGTTTGTTCTCTGTTGCAAAAGTCTGTAATGTTTATCCAGAAGACCTGCAAAGGTTTGGGGTCTATTAATCTGGCTTTTGTTTCATCTTTCTTACTCTATCTCTGGATAGGCAGCTACAATTAAAATTTGTTACCCGGTGAACTGGATTAAAAATAGTCAGACTCCTGAGTGTTTTTTCTAACTGTAACTTAACAAATTGAGAGTAGGTATAGATTTAATGGGTAATAAGATCATGAAACTATAAAACGGTCACCGACTTAGGTGACTATTAAAGTCCAGCTGTTCATCTACAGAATTGTTTATTTTCATTTAATTGGTACACATTTTTTTAATTTTCACATAAAATCACCTGTACTTTTATTGAGAAAAGGGAAGATTAAATTTAGCTTAGATGAAATTTAGTATGGAATCCACCTCTTTTTTTAGTGTGATAAATGCCCCTCATTCCAGCTGGGTATTAAATTTTTAAACTTCCTTCTCAAGCTCCTAGGTGATAGCTATGAATTTGGGCATAAATATCTGATTAAGACTGTATAAATCATTCAGTGCTTGCTAGAATACTTTTAAGACTGGAATGCCTTCTAGTAAAGTCTGCAAAATTTGTGTAGCACTGATAATCCCCCAGAAACAAAAACTGCTATAAAAACTGTGCACTCAGTCTTCTGTTCCTGACTCACAGTAGTAGCAGCACAGTCCAGATCTGTGGGTGAAGCCATTTCAGATAAGCCATTGAAGGTTACTTTCACAGCTATTAAAACCTAAGGCTACTAAATGCTTTTGATATGCCTATCCTGGTATATTCCCTGGCATAATTTTGTCCTGTGCCTAACATTGCCCAAAATTATCCTTAGGTGAGATTTGGGAGTCAGAATTTATAGGAGCCTTCACTGCAGCTTCTCTTTTGGAGACCCACCTAGAGACTTTACTAGAATAGCTGCAGTCATTTTGTGCCAGTTGGCCTCGACTTTCAGGAACGTTTCCCTGGCATGTTTAATTTACTGGTGTGGGTAAAGCCTCTGGGTATACTTGGCATCAGCTGCAGTAACCCTCGATGGTGTTTCAGGGCACTTTCACACCTGTGGAGCAGGAGAAAGGGAAAAGGGTTCACATGTTTCTTCTCAAAGGGGCACTGATTTGTGCATGTTGAAGTGAACTAAGACTCACCCCTTGTCAGAATGGTCTGTGCGAAGTAGTATAAAAGCACTTCCCAACTACTAATTCACCTAAATACACCCCAGGCTGTGAGTCCCTTAAGGCTCACCTACATTGCCCTCTGTCCTTATTCGCTGACGCTGCAGTGGCTGAAGACCATCATCACGTCAGCATCACTCAGACAGCAGACATCATCTTGTCCCATGTTGACTGCATGCTCACATATTAAATACCACATAAAACATTAGTCATGCACAAACTGTATGGTGCTCGCGATCTCTGATGTGTTACAGGCTTTCTACTGAGGGTAGATAATACTAATAGTGATGACAGAGTGGATCATAAGCTGTTTTGTTTGGACAAAGCTGAGTCAGCCCTCATTTGTTAAGGAGGCTTTTGGGTCACAGTCCCAATGGACTGCGCCAGCAGCCAGTGGCTGAAGTTCCTAAACACTCTTTTCCCATGGCCACACACTGGGACTATTAAGAAAGGTGTCATAGCACTGGAAGTACCCAGTCAGTGGAAATTTAAGGTTTCTTTATGCTACCAGATTAGCCAGGACCATGTTAACAGAGGAGAATCTGATTTCGGAAGCTTTTCTTGTGCCACAGCTGAGGGAATGAGGTCTGGAGTTATGAATGATTCAGTCCATTCTTACATATGGCTCCTTTTAAACAAAATAAACAGTTGAGCTACACATAGCAGTAAGGCTTCAAGAAAAGAAGTGAACAATTAGTGTAGGTTTATTCAAAAATGTATCTGTTTTTAGCAAGCATTCCAAATTGGAAACTGGTTAGTATGGTTTTTAATACTGGATCTCTTGAAAAAGTCTCAGCCTTCCTTTAATGACAATAAGCTGTCAGGCCAAATTGTTGTGCCCCATTTTAAAAATTGTACCCTTGAACTCTATCTCCTTGAATTTTGCACTACAGCACATGACCAGAAATGTACTAGAGACCAAATGTCACTTCCAAAATCTTTGATACCATTTCATTTCATACTCATTTTATTCCTCTTATCCCTGAAAATAAGAATATCTTGTTTCTCACACAGTCAATTCCAGCAAGGAATATCATATTCTGATACAAATTCCAATACAAAACAAGAATATTTTAAGTGAAATTGGAAAGGTAAGGAAGAGCAAAGAATTACTAAGTGTCAATGATATAAGGGTATTTTCCTGCTGTAATTTATTTGCAGTTTGGCCACGCAGGATGATGGCATAACATACCCAGAACTATGCAGTTGGGTTTTGCTGACATAGGATTTCCAGCCACTGACATGTCATGAAAGTATCATTCTGTGGAAATCTCTTTTCTGCTTTATTTTCTACTTTACTGAATTTTTTTACCTTTTGCTTCACTTCTTCCAAGCTTGATATTTGTACTAAATTCCCACTGATTTTTTTTGCTTGTGCTCCAGTTATATTGTTGCTTCTCTGACTTACTGTAACTAACAGTATTTTATGGTAGATAGAGGATTTTTAGATTTCCTGTCTTTCCTGGATTTTTTTTTTTTTTAAGAAAAGTACTTCTCATCCATTGTTATCAGAATTTGTACTGGTTTTCTAGATGTGTGTTTGCAAAAATTATATTTCTCTGATTGATAGATTCAGGGCAGTATACCTCATGTTACACTTCAGAAATCAAATTATAGAATTTTTCCTTGAATACCGCCTGTTATCTGGCAAGTTTAGATAGCTGCTATTGTTGATGCCTGTGAAGGGATGCATCCTACTGGAATAAATATGTAATCTTTGTGCTGTTCCACAGAACCATCATGTAAATGAGATTCTGTATCTTATGACAGCTTTTGAAAGCATTAGAAATATCAGGAAGAAATTTTGCTATGAAATGTATAATGTATGACCTGCTTCACCCGTGTACAATGCTTAGTCTTGTAACCTTCTGTACAAGAACCTCCCACACTGGAATTCTGACCAAGCAATTTTCTATCTATCTTAAAATGATGATTTTAAATCAAAAAGTGAGTATAATAGCTCTAAATTTCACACAATCAAACTACAACTTACAAGGTGTTTGAATGAAATTGCAAGATATAAGCCCTTTTGAAAATCTGTATGCTACTGGATTTTGAAGCTATAGAATATATTTGAGATCAGTGCCCAAGGAATGCTAGAAAATCTGGACTTTATTTTATTGTTTCTGTGGCTTTTAGTAAGTTTATTGCTCTATGAACAGACAATCCAGTCCTTGAATCTAAATTCATGAAGACTCTCAGTAATGCCATGGAGATCCCCTTTCAGGTATGCCCAAGGTACTCAAAGTATCCATAGTCACAGAATCTTTAAAAAGCAAGGACAGTAAGATGAAGAAAAATATCATTAAAAAAAACTTGGTATGTCTGGTCTCCTTTAGACCACTGGCTCACTGAAGGAGTATTGTGCAAAATCACACAACACTAACATGCAAATACTTTGCAGAATCATTGGAGGAAAAGAGGATGCAATTGGCCACATTTCCTTAAAAAGATGACTTCCTATAAGAATTTCCTGATCTATGACTTAGTTGTTCATAAAAATTATATTATGCATTACAACTGGATTTCTTTTTGTATCATCTGTGCATAAAATCTTTCAACAGTTTAATTGTAAGTCAGTTTTTTAAAGCTTGTGCTGTTCCATTTCTATGGAATAATAGGACAAAGAAAGATCTGATATGGGTAAACTATGAGTATCCCTTCAATTTACTTAAAATAAATCAAATGTATTGATTTGTTTGTCCTATCTCAGTCCAAATTTTTCTGGTTTCAAAGAGCAAGTGCTATGAGGTTGGAGATTATATGCTCTAGGTAACAAGCCCTATAAAAACCAGATCTTCTTTTTATGCACAAAATGCACAAAATGCAGACTCAGCCTTAATAACACAGTTGTGTGCCGCACCTTAATAGTGGGCTCTTTTACACAAAGTTTGTGAAAATCTTTATACAACTTTAAAATACAGTAAGATTTATTTTACTGCAATGTAGAGTAGGGATTGCAAGGCATTTGTTACAGGACGCTGAAAAGAAGTGTCTATTCACCTTCAGATAATAATTAGAGATGGAGCTGAGAGGAAGTAGTGAAAGAACGTGAACTTATGTTTGTATGCTATTAATTTTTAAACATTTATTAAATAATTGCTCAAGCTTACTAGTAGACAAGAGGACGGAGTTACATGCAGTAGTTTTTATTATCTTCAGGCCTGGAAAAACAAGGGCACTGGCACTCTGAACCCCTCTGTTTCATTTGACCCATTGTTCAGATTTTTGGGGGATGAAAGTGGATGTCCAGTGTTGTGCCCATTCAGTGCTTGTTTCCTCTGTTAAGGCTGGCCAGGCTGCTTTGTCAGTTTAGCCAAGTAATGCAGACTCTGTAAGGACAGACTCAACAATTTAGACTTCTTTCTTTTATGTTAGTTATTTACTGGTTGTTAAACAGGGCTAGGATACCAAGGCTTATAAATTCAGGGTACATTTGAATTTTTTAAATAGAAAGTCTATTTGTAAGAGTGGATTTTTATTAAAAATGCAACAAAACAGGAATTAAAAACTGGATCCATACACAGTGAGTTGTCTGCTTCTGAGACCCAAATTTGTGAATTCTCCGATTTTGAAGGATCACATGGTTTCAGCAAAACTTGATCTCTCGATTTTTATGCACGTGTTAAAGAGGACGTGAAAGAAAGTCAGGAGTGCTGCATCACTGTGATTTAGACAAGCAATTTAATTTCTAATATTCCATTCTTTTGTCTTGAAACCTGTCCTACCCCTCGTCATGATAGCATTTTTGTTTGGCAAATGGGCTTGGCCATCTTTTTTGAAAAAAACAGGTAATTTCTACCAGCAGGAGCATGAGATCTAGGTGCAAAAGAGATACTAACAGAATATCTTTCTAGCCATCCTATTCATTGTTTTCCAGATATCAGAATACGCAGAACAATTACAGTAAGTACAGCAGGTATTACTAGTGAAGCTTGTGGCCTAAAACACACAACAGTTTGCATTATAATAGAGATTAGGGTTTCTGCTGAGGTGTGTTGAACCTCCTCTTTCCCTTTGCCCAAGATGAAAGATCAGATCTGGACAGTTGCTAGAGAATTATATTTAAAATTATAAAGCCTTTAGTTATACTTAACTTACTAAAAGAGATTTCTGAAGTATTCAGGCATGCTGAAGTTCATCCGTTGTGTATGGCAACTTCTTGAAGCTTCTTAGCAAACATCTGCCAGTGGATGAAATTTCTACTTCTCCAGAGCATTTAAATTTATCTAGAGCACAGAATTTCTAAAATTCTTTGAAAATCTAAAACCCCTTGTCAGATCAATGAAAATAAATTACAAGAACTTCCAACTCTATTATGGTAATTGGTGCCTTTAACACTGAATGATGTGCTGTCACATGGTGTCTTCTTAGACCCACCTGTTTGTACGTGATGTGGATGATGAGTTCAGACAATTCATCGTTTGGTTCCACACAGGCTCTTCCCTCAAGCTTTACAGTTACATCTGATCTTAGGTCTGTCGCATTCCAGCCTCATTTCTGGAAAGATGCCCAGTGTTTCAGGTAAAGTCAATGTACTGTCCTAGATTAGGTATACTGCTTGATATCTTTCAAAAATGGAACATTTCTCCAGTGAAGTGAGTCAGACTTACTTAACTTTACCATTATCTGCATTTCCACGGCTTACACAATCTGTTACAGTTTTGACATCTGTAACATTTTGTACTTCCTAGGCTATGGTTATATTTGGTGTTCACATGAGTCCTGTCAATGTGGGAAAAACAGAAAAATGGAAGAGCACTAAACCCAGCAAGCACCAGCTGCCAGCTCCAGAAGTGTTCATTATATTTACTAAGTAACTATTCATATTTGGGAATTCCAAGTAGCTTTTAAGAAGGATCAATTTAATTAACTTTCCCTATAAACATATTTTTAATATTTCTAACTTTTAACCTTTAAACCCATATCTAAATAGAAAGAAAGCCTAAAAGACTCTAACATATAAATTAAAATATACTTTACCACTATTAAGCTTTACCTACTTTATACCTTATCAATTCACCTTCATTGTGAAATGAAGTTATGTGTAAAACTCCAAGACTACTATAGGAGTATTTTTATCTAATGAACTAGTAATTTAACCATCTTTGCCTTTGATTTTTGTTTCACAGTATGAGAATTATAGAATATTAAGATTGTTGAGTACTGTCTGGGAAAAGTGATGTTCCAGGTTTATGTGTTTTGTAAAAACTCCGGTATTCTGCAAAACTGAGGATAATTTTTTAAAAATTAGGAAAAATAATTAAAAATCCTTCCCTGTATCTCTTTGTTCTGCAGAGATCATGAGAATAGCTCTTCCCCCTTCTAAAGATTTTTTTGATAAAAAGAAAAAGGAAATTAATTGTTAAACACATGTCTAAGAATCATTAGTTCACTTTTCATTAAAAGCTTTCTGTGAAGCAAGAGGATATAAGCTACTGGGAGACTATGCAACTTGCAGAATTTGCTGATTGACTTGGTAAGGGATGATGCAGCAATCAGAGCAATGAAAAAAATCAGACAATAGAAGAATTCAACAGCATTGGAAAGGTGACTTTCTAAAGGCAAAACCAAACTGTCAATGTGAATTTTTAATCTAGTTTTTATGTTTAATAAATTCTGTAAGCAGTCTTATTTATTTAACTAAAGGTGTTTAAATTGAAAAAGACACTACTGTAGTTAGGCATAACTTAATCTCAAGTGGGATTAGTATTCTTCAAATAATTCAGCCAACAGATTTTTTGTTTCATTCATGTAGTACATATTAGATTGGTACAATTAACTTGTTTTTGGGATTCTTTTAACAGCACTCATTTTATATATCACTGCTACAAAAAATCAATTGTCTCTGGTAGGAACCTATACATTTCAATGGAGGTATCAAACTGACTTGAGAGAGGCAGTAAGGAGACTGCAGCAAATCTATTGAATTAGGAGATCAGCTGAAACATTAGACAAAACTATGGCTACTGTCATGTCTCAGTGGAAGTAATTACAGCAGGTAGAGCTCTTTTAAGCTTTTTCCATATTAAACATTAAAAGTATATTGAAAAATATTGCCACACATTTATAGTCAAGTACTCAACTGTTGGAATTTCCAGAATTTGGATTGTCCACCTGCCTTTGTTTCCCCATCTTCTGGCATGCATTATGAGCCTGGTTTTAATTAACTGATCACATACGGTCCGCCCTCCACCGCCTCTCCCCCACCCCCTGCAGGACTCTTGTCTCATGCTGTGCACAATATATAGGTAATGCTCACTGCATGAGTAACTATTCGTCATTTAGTTTCTTTGTTATTGTTCAGTGTATGGTCCCATGCCACATTTTTAAGTTCTGCTCTGAAGACAGAATTTTTAGTTTCCTCCTGGGCTTTTCTGTGGTGCTCATCACTACAGTGTCTGAGTGCTTTACGAATCTTAATGAATTTATCTTCATAGCACTTCTGTGCACTGAAGAGGAATTATTATTCTAATTTGACAGAGAGGGAACTGAGACAGAATAAATTAGAAAAATATCTACTGTTTTTGACAGTCAATTTGAGGTGCTTACGAGCTGGTTTTTCAGATGGTACGTGATACAGGATGCATTCAGTGCCTGTTGCCTATGTTGCACGTGTAGGTACTTAATGTTTTCAAACCACAGCAAGGGTCTGGAGTTGCAAGAAAGAAGAACACAGAGGTAGTGACCACTTGCAGAAAGTTCTGTTCGAATGATTTGGCAGTGAGACATCCATGAGAGACAGGGGGGTACGGTTATTCAGACCACCACTCCATTCTGCTCAATTTTCAGACCATCCGTTCTCTTCATCTAGTTTCTACTGCATCCACCGCTGCACATATCCCAACTTCTGCAAAAGTAATGTAGGCATTATACAGCATCCTACTCTGTATAATTCTGACTTGTCCCCAGAGCAAGACTACCCAGAGAGGAGCAAACCTTGTGTAAAATAAATTTCCAAATTATAATGCAAAGACACAAGAGGGATTTATTAAGTTTTTGTAGGAAACTTCAGTAACGCTTTAAGCTATGTTTTTGCATGTAACCTCCTGGTTTGGCCTTTTTTTTGGGGGGGGTGGAAGCAAAGCAAAGCTGTGAACTGAATGTCACCACACAGATACTCACCTGGCTCACGCTGCCTTTAGAGAGCTCAGAGCTGAGCTGAGGCAATAGTCTCCTTAAATTGATTGACAGTACAGAGGATTTGTGAAGGATTTGCTGATAACCCAGGAACTGTAGGATTTGGGAATTATAAATTTTAATCTAATTTCTAAAGGAGATTGTGCCACAGTGAGCTCATGCCCCTTTTGCAAATTTGACTCTTTCTGGTGCTTTACCTCCAGTCTATGACAGATCCAGTTTTGTTGCTTTATTCCCACTTTGAGTCCTTGCTTCCTCTAGGTGTCTCTTTCTCCATGTTCATCACAGTTCTTATCATCTTCTTCAATCTGCTCTTTCCTCCAGGGTTCCTAATCAAACCTCAGGCTTTGCAGAAAGACCTCAGAAAGAATGGCTTTCAAAATACCCTTTAGAGCAGTATTGTCCTGGTGTTGGTTTTTAAATGATACGTGTATGTTCACAAATCTATTTGTCATACTCCTGCTTAATGCACTACAACTCAAAATATTATTGTTTCTATTCTATTTTAGCTTAAACCTTATTTCGTCTATTGATAAATAACCTGCAAAAAAGGAAGATCCATAAGATTACTAACTAAAAATATTGCATCTGGCTGTGCCACGAATTTAATTTGTGTCCTGGATAAATCACATAAGATTGCTGTCACTTTCTACCCCGTGGACAAAACAGGAGAAGTACTATTTCCTTTCTTTAATCCACAGTTTTCTTTGTCCACGTCTAACACGGACATGCTTAACATTATTACTGGACTTAATTCCCCTATTTTCACAGGGTCAGAGGCTGAAGTTTTTTTGCCCCTTGGCAGTGGTTTTGTAATAGGATCCCGGTCTCAGTGAGGGCCTTTGAACTCTATTATAGTTCTAGCAAAAAAAACAGCAGAGTGGCAACAGTTATTATATAGCACGTAAAACATACATGAAGCTGTGTGAAAGATTAGCTAGAGCAAAATTGCCTTTCTTTCCTTCATAGGACAATATGCAGTGATTCAGCTGAAAGCCTTGTTTGGTAAGTCAGTGATGATATAAGTGAATTTTAAGAATTTATTACATTTATTTTAGAAGGAGAATGTTGTCTTTATTTTATAATGAGAACATATCTGATACTGACTCTGCTATCTCATAATCTACAGCAGCAGACATGAAAAAAATAGAACTGCTGAAGAACATGAAAATTAAGTTTGTTCAAAGGAAGAAAATGGTTTAGAAGGGAGACAAAAAGGGCAGAAAGTGCAGAGGAAAATTAGTCTCCTGGAATGAAGTAAACAAGACTTTCAGTTATATGTGGAATAAAAGAAGTGCATAGTAATCAGGATAGGTATGTACACACACACATATATATGTATGTTGTCACTGTGTCTTGCAGATATTCATTACTGATGGTTATTATTACTGAGTTCCTAAATAAAATTAACTGAGAAATCCCACAGTCACCACTGTAGCACCAGTTCATTCCAGTTTCAAAAGGTGAATTGTTTTGCATGGCAGTGGGCATAACAACAGCACCACAATGGTGAAACACTGTAAATCATTTAGAAGAGGAGCAGGACAGGAAGACATGTCAGTGAATTAATGCACGCAGTGAAAAGAGGCACCCAGGAATGTGTCTTTTTCGCTAGTTTTTCAGTGATATGTTTTTGATTTTTTTTTGCTGGAGGACAGGAGCTGATTACACCAACCCACACACAGTACGAAACAATCTATGGAAGATGCATCTTAGTAACCCCTCAGGCTGCAGCAATTCTATCTTATCATCGTTGGCTGTGTGGTTGTATTTTATCTTCCAACATAAGCAGTTAAACTCAATAATCCTATTACTGTAGTGAAGTAGGATGCAAGAATCCTCCAAAGCAGAAAAAAGCCAAAACTAAATTAAATACATTTTGAGACATCAAAATATCCTTTAAAAATCTGCTTTATGCAGTGCTGGGATTTCCGCATAGATTTTTGTTATTAAATAAGCAAGTGAGTAATCATTAAATTATTTGTAGTTATTCTACCCTGAAGGATACTTGATGGGATTCTGTGTCACGGTTCTGCTCAATGTAAGTATCAGGCAATTGCAATTAGGGGAGTCTGTGAGGAAATACAGGTAGAAACATTTTCAGGACAACAGCATGCACTCATCTTGTATCTGCAGCTCATCCTGCACAGACAGTGTGATCAAGCATCTCATTAAGAGCTTGGTAGAGACCATGGCATGGTTGAGAGCAAATTGATTAAAGTTCAGTCTGGGTATTAATACTAAGATGATGAGACTGGGGAAAGCAACCAGAAGATATAGAAAATATGTCAGCCCTTTTACTGAGGATGTGCATCCACCAGCTGTCACTTCAGCTGACTTCCAAGTTAGAGGGCATCTTACTAGATTTTCTACAGCTTTTACATCATCATGTACCTGCATGGATCTGGGTGGCATTTTATTTTATTTTAAACCTGCATTAGGTCACAATTTTATAGCAGACTCTCCAATTTTGGAATTCTGATACAGAATGAATTAATTTTCTGGGTTTGATTTTCTTAGAAATAAAGGGCTGACCATAACAATATTTTCTATGGAGCTACTTGATTATGTCATTCAGTGAACCTTTCTGTATCTCCCGCATCTGAACAAGGTCTTGTTTTGGTGGGGAGTGAGGAACAACAGACTCGTGTGGGCAGAGACTGTGGCACTTTTGACAGCATACTGATAAAAGGTCAGACGAGGTATCAGCTCTGTGACGGTGAGGCTAGGATAGGGGAAACAACATGTAAATATATTGAGATATATTTAATAAAAGCTGTGGTACATTTAATAATTGGCTGCTTTTAGTTCTGGAGCTGTTACATCCAAATCCTTCGTTGTCCAAGCACTAGTAATAGGTATCACAGTGAACAATATTAAGGAATAAATCTGTCTGAAAATTTATCTTTTTTTCTTGGTGAGTTTTCAGTTTCATCAGTCCTTGGTCTGCCTCCCCACTTAGCTGCAGGAATACCAGCACCTGTATGAAGAAAAGTTTGGAAACAGCAATTTGCCCAGCAGTCTCTGGGTTCTGCTTTGGGAACTTCTGGACCTTCCAGGGTCGAGGTCCAAGATCACTGAGGAACACCTGGGAACCTCTGAGAAACCTGAGGGCCCCTGCTGCCACTAGGTAAAGTGAGGGGAGCCACAAGGCTGTGGTCCCATGCAAGCTTTAGCGGCTTCTAACAGGCATGATAGCTGCCCTTGACCCAAGGTGCCTACAGCTTTCGTTGCAGCTCCCCCCACATTAGAGAGGGTCAAGTGCCCTTGAGCCAGCACTTGGGAGAGCCAGGCCCAGACCACAGCCCACACAGGCAGCAGTTTACACAGAAGGGCGCAAAGAAGGGCCTCAGCTGAATTTGTATCTGCATAAACCATCTCAGGTATGGTGGTGACAAGCCACAGGGCAGCCTCCCCAGCAAGGTGTTGGAGCTGCTGCCCCAGCCATGGTGGAGGCTTCCACACAGGCAGAGCTTTGGATGGTGGATGCAGCCCTCCGAGCCCCAGGCTGCAGGGAGCACCTGGGGCCTCTCTCTGATGCGGGGAGCAATGGCCCTCTGTCCTGCAGGAGGAGAGGTGTCTTGGAGATGCTGTGCCACCAAGTGAAGAGTTACGGAGGAAGTAAGCAGGGTATGCAGCATCAGAGAAGATAAAAGGGAGATAGACCATCTCTGAGATGCAACAGCCTGCAGAGCCCCAGACTCCACTTGTAGTAGAGATGCAGGCAGTATCTACCTCTTGTATTAAGGCAGCAGCCTCTGGAGAAGGTGAAGGACAGAAGCTCATGACTTCTGGCTTCAGCAAGAAGGCTTCTGCCCCACCTTAGGGCTTTACAACCACAAAACAGGCTAACCACCCTCCAAGTGGAAGAGGAGCCAGATGTGCCTTCAAGTAAAGGATCTGGGCCACCTGACCCTAAACCATGCAAGACCACCAGGAAAAAGGAGTGATTGTAATGGGCAACTCCCTGCTGTGTGGGACAGATGCACCCATCTGCTGACCTGACCTGTCATTGAGAGGTTTGCTGTCTGCTGGGGGCATGGATCCAGGATGTTGAAGAGGAACTGTCAAAGCTTGTCCAACCCTCTGACTACTGCCCCCTCTTGTTCTTCCATGTGGACACCAGTTGGTTGCAAGGGCAACCAACAAGTGGATGACGCCCTTTACAGACAGCAGCAGGCTCACATTGGCTGGACTTTGTCTTCATGGTGAACTTCAGCCACCCTGATGTCTGCTGGAGAAGCAACACAGCAGGGCGTAAACAATCCAGGAGGTTCCTGGAGTGATCAATGAGCACATCCTGACCCAAGTGATAGAGGAGCCAGCAAGAAGAGGTGCTTTGCTGGACCTTGTACTTGCCAGTGATGAGGGGCCCATTGGGGCTATGAAGGCCAAAGGCAGCACTGGCAGTAGTGACTGTGAGATAGTGGAGCTATCATGTCATTCCATCATGAGAGGAATGACAAGGGCAAAAACCCCAAGATTACATCACTGGACTTCAGGACAGCAGACTTTGGTCTCTTTGCTTGGCGGAGTCCCGCTGGATAAGACCCTGGGGGAAAAAGGGGCCAAAAAAACTGGTTAGTATTCAAGGACCAGCTCATCCAAGCTCAAGAGCAGTCTATCCCAACAAGTAGGAAGTGAGCCAAAAATGCCAGGAGGCCTGCATGGATGAACAAGGAACTCCTGGCAGAACTCAGAAAGGAAGCATACAGAGGGTGGAGACAGAAACAGGTGATGTGTGACAAATACAGAAACATTGTGTGAGCCACCAGTGATGAGATTAGGAAAGCCAAAGGCTTCTATAAGTATACGGGTGACAAAAAGAAGGCTAGGGCACACTGCTGAAGGAGATGAAAGACCATATGATGAAAAAGGCTGAGGTACTGAATGCCTTCTTTGCCTCAGTCTTTCCCAGCAAGACCACTATGAATCCCAGGTCCCAGAGACTAGAGAGAAAGTCAGGAGCAAGGAAGATATGGAAGATCCTCTTCCTTGGTGGAAGAGGATCAGGTCAGGGAATACTTAAGCAAACTGGACTTATTTAAGTCTATGGGCCCTGGAGGGATGCAGCCATGACTGCTGAGAGATCTGGCTGATGTCACTGCAAGTCCACTTTCAATGATCTTTGATCTATCATGGTGACTGTGAGGAATGCCTAAGGACTCAAGGAAAGCAAACATCACGCCTGTCTTCAAGAAGGACAAGAAGGATAACCCAGGGAACTTCAGGCTGGTCAACCTCACCTTGATCCCTGGAAAGGTGATGGAAACCATTTCGAGGCACATGAAGGACAAGAAAGTCATCAGGTGTAGTCGGCATGGATTCATTAAGTGCAATTCTTGCTTGACGAAAGCTGATTACCTTCTATAATGAAATAACTGGCTTGGTAGATGATGAAAGAGCAGTGGGCATTGTCTACTTTGTCTTCAGTAAGGCTTTTGATGCTGCCTCCCATTAAGATCCTCACAAATAAGTTGTTGAAGTACAGGCTGGATGACCAGACAGTGAGGTGGATTGAAAACTGGCTGAATGGCCAGGCCCAGAGAGTGGGGGTGAGTGGCGTGAAGTCTAGTTGGAGGTCTGACTATCAGTATACCCCAGGGGTCAATAATGGGTTCAGTCCTGTTTAACATCTTCATTAATGAGCTGGATGGTGGGGCAGAGTGTGCCCTCAGCAAGTTCGCAGGTAACACCAAACTGGGAGGAGTGGCTGGTACACCAGGGGGTTATGCTGCCATCTAGAGGAACCTGGACAGGCTGGAAAAATGTGCCTGACAGGAACCTCATGCAGTTCAACAAGGGGACGTGCAAAGTCCTGCACCTGTGGAGGAGCAACCTCAGTCACCAGTACCTGCTGGGGGCTGCCCAGCTGGAAAGCAGCTCTTCAGAAAAGGCCCTGGGGATCCTGGTGGACACCAAGTGTTGAACATGCACCAGCAATGTGTCCTTGCAGCAAAGAAGGATAATGGTATCCTGTGTTATGGGCTGCATTAGGATGACTGTTGCCAGCAAGTTGAAGGATATGATCCTTCCTCTCTACTCAGCACTGGTGAGGGTACATCTGCAGTACTGTGTCCAGTGCTGGACTCCCCAGTAAAAGGTAAGCCTGGACATATGGGAGAGAGTCCTGCAAAGGATCATGAAGATGATGGGCTGGAGCATCTCTCCTAGGACGAAAGGCTGAGAGAGCTGGGACTGTTCAGCCTGGAGAAGAGAAGCCTCACGGGGATCTCATCAATGTATATCAATGAGCCAGCAAGCAGAGGTGCCATGCTGGACCTTGTTCTCATCAACAAGGAGGGGCTGGTGAGGAATGTCTCTTGGCTGCAGTGATCATGAGACGGTGGACTCTGAGATCCTCAGGGTGGTGAGGAGGGTGCACAGTGAGCTTGCTACCTTGGACTTCAGGAGAGCAGACTTAGGCCTCTTCAAAAGCCGTGGAGAGAAAAAGGGCCCAAGAAAGCTCATTAATATTCAAGGACTACCTCTGCCAAGCTCAGATGCAATGCATCCCAACAAAGACGAAGTCAGGCAAAAACACCATGAGGCCTGCATGGATGAACAAAGAGATCTTGGACAACCTCAAAGAGAAAAAGGAAACATACAGAGGGTGGAAGCAAGGACAAGTAGCCTGGGAGGAAATTGTCCAAGCAGCCAGGGGTCAGGCTAGGAAAACTAAAGCCCAGACAAAGTCAAATCTGGCCAGGGGCATCAGGGACAACGAGAAAGCCTTCTATATGTTTATCAGTGACAAAAGGAAGACTAGGGAAAATGTGGGCCCACTCAGTAAAGAAATGAGAGACCTGGTCACCCAGGACATGGAGAAGGCTGAGGTGCTCAAAGATTTTTTTCCCTCAGTCTTCACTGGAAAAGGCTCTAGCCACACCTCCCAAGTTGCAGAACGTGTGAAGGCAGGGACTAGGAGAATGAGGTACCACCCACTAGAGGAGAAGACCAGATCTGAGATCAGCTGAGGAACCTGAAGTTGCACAAGTCCATAGGACATGCTGAGATTCATCTGTGGGTCCTTAGAGAACTGGCAGATGAAGTTGCCAAGCCACTATCTATCTTATTTGAGAAGTTGTGGCAGTCCAGTTAAATTATTGATGACTGGAAAAGGGGAAACATACCCATTTTTAGAAAGGGTAAAAAAGAAGACCTGGAAAACTACAGGCTGGTCCGTCTCACCTCTGTGCCCAGGAAGATCATGGAGCAGATCCTCCTGGAAACTGTACTAAGGCACATGGAAAATAAGGTGGTGATCGGTGGCAGCCAACATGGCTTCACTAAGTCCAAATTGTGCCTGACAAGTTTGGTGGCCTTCTATGATGAGGTTACAGCATTGGTGGATAAGGGATCAGCAACAGATGTCATCTGCCTGGACTTGTGCAGGGCATTTGACACTGTCCTGCATGATATCTTGGTCTCTAAATTGGAGAGACATGGATTTGACAGATGGACCACTCAGTGGATAAGGAATTGTCTGGATGGCCACACTCAAGAAGTTGTGGTCAACGGCTCGATGACCAAGTGGTGAGCAGTGATGAGGGGTACTCCTCATGGGTTGGTACTAGCACTGTTGCTATTTAACATCTTTGCTGGCAATGCAGATGGATTGAGTGCACCCTCAGCAAGTTTGCCAATGACATCAAGCTGTGTGGAGTGGTAGACATGCTGGAGGGAAGGGATGCCATCCAGAGGGACCTGGACGGGCTTGAGGGGTGGGCCCATGACAACCTCATGAAGTTCAACAAGGCCAGTTGCAAGGTCCTTCACATGGGTCCGGGCAAACCCATGCACACATACAGGCTGGGCAGAGAATGGATTGAGAGCAGCCCTGAGGAGAAGGACATGGGGGTGTTGGTGGTTGAGAAGCTCAACATGAGCTGGTAGTGTGTACTTGTAGCCCAGAAGGCCAACCGTATCCTGGGCTGCATTAAATGAAGCGTGGCCAGCAGGTCAAGGGAGGTGATTCTGCCCCTGTACTCCGCTCTCATGGGAACCCACCTGGGGTACTGCGTCCAGCTCTGGAGGCCCCAACATAACAAGGAGAATGACCTGTTGGAGCGGGGCCAGAGGAGGACCACGAAGACGATCAGAGGGTTAGAGCACCTCTGCTGTGAAGACAGGCAGAGAGAGTTGGGGTTGTTCAGCCTGGAGAAGAGAAGGCTTTGAGGAGATCTTCCAGTATCTGAAAGGGGCCTACAAGAAAGCTGGACAGGGACTTCTTACAAAAGCATGTAGTGATAAGACAAGGGGTAATGGCTTCGAACTGGAAGAGGCTGGGTTTACATTAGATATCAGGAATAAATTTTTCACCACGAGCATAGTGAGGCACTGGAACAGGTTATCCAGAGAAGTTGTGTAGGCCCCACCCCTGGAAGTGTTCAAGGCCAGGTTGGATGAGGCTTGGAGCAACCAGGTCTAGTGGGAGGTGTTTGGAACTAGATGATCTTTATTGTCCCTTCCAACCTAAACCATTCTATGATTCTATACAAATACCTAGAGGGAGGGCACAGAGAGGATGGAGCCAGGCTCTTTTCGGTGGTTCCCAGTGACAGGACCAGAGGCAATGGGCACAAACTGTGAGGGTGACTGAGCACTAGTACAGGTTTGCCAGAGAGGCTGTGGAGTCTCCATCCTTGGAGATAATCAAAAGCCGTCTGGACATGATCCTGGGCATCTGGCTGCAGGTGGCCCTGCTTCAGCAAGGGGGGAATTGGATCAGGTGACTTCCAGAGGTCCCTGCCAACCTCAGCCATTCTGTGGTATGGTATGGAATAAATTACATTGTATTTTCTGATTACTTTTTATAGCTCACATTTATTTTATAGTCCATTATAGTATATCATGTACATATACTGCTGTAGTCTTTCCTTATGCTGACAAGATACATTTTTCTTGTCTATTTGTTGGAGCAGAGACTAGTGCACAGTACTGGATGTTTTAAAGTACTTTGCAGTTCTAAAAATGAACATAACAGGCAGGCAATTTAGAAAAAAGTGATTCAGCAGCTTCATCTTTCAGTTCCTGATCATTTTGCTGTGACTGGTAACTGGGCTTATGCTAGGTGGATAGGACTGATTAAACTAGATAATGTAAAAGTGTTCATCTAGATGTGAGGGGAGGTTACTGTGATACGGTTATAAAGCTCAAGAAAGGAGTACTTTTCTAGGAAGTCAAAGGGGGAATGTGAGGACAGTTCCTGTGAGTGCAGGAAAAAAAGGGTTACAGGTCAATGTATTCCTCTAAGTTCACAGAGGATGAGTCTGGAGTGACTGATGGGTTAATATTTACTGATTGAAACTGGCTACATTTCACATTTACTGCAAATGGTGGCATTTCTAATGCAAGATGGTCATTCTGGCAGTTTTCCATCCTTCAGAAAACAAAGATCTTCAGAATGATGAAGGAATACTTTGTTCTATTATATAATCTTCTCACATTGATTTTTTTTTTCCTTTAAGATGCTGTGTTCTGGCCATCTGGCTGCCTCTCACTTCCTTTGGCTCTGTTATTGAAGCAAAAAAGACAGGCTGTTGAAAAGACCAATATTATTTAGCACATTATTGAATCTCAAAGATGTTCATACTCAAGTTTCTCTCTCTTCTGATAAGCTTTGTTGGAAAGAAAAGAGGCTGGATATTATTGCATGTGATTTTGTCAGTGTTTATTCACTGTGAGTGGAATTTTCAAAATTTCACAGTGTGAGAGCTTGAGTGTCTTTTCAAAAAATTATCTCAGACTAAAACGAGATTGCCAAAGCTATGCATATCCCAAACGCAAAAAAATATTTAAGCTCCTAATGCCTGTTTAAGGCCTCAACTTTCCATCCATTTCCTTAACAACGTAGTAGCATCCTAAATATTCTGTTTGTTCTATGACCAGTTATCTAATGATAGAAATAGGCATCAACTCCTACTTTGAGAAGAATCTATGTAGTATATGTACCTAAATCTATAATTACACATCTATTAATGAAACATGTTGGAGTGATTCACATAAGACATGAAAAACAGTTGTGATAATCTATTTGGAAAATGTTGGTTGTTCAGAAAGAAATAGGATGTAGCACGATATGCCAAAATTGACATCACCTGCTTCAAGTAATTTAGAACCTGGAAGCAAGTTATCTTGCATGCTTATGGGTTATTTTCTAATCAGTGAAGCACATGCCAGCTTTTTCAGTGCTGACCACATCACTGCCTACAAACTGCCAGAGCTTTCTCCGGATCAATGACCCAAACCTTGCAGGTGTGGTGCTTGATCCCGATGTTTATACACCAAACAGGGTTTCCAGTAGGCTTTCAGAGAGAACACTCCTAATGAGGGAAGACTACGATGTATCTCCAGGTTTTATGTCTGCCTCTTATTCACTTAGATCCATGATAAGAAGTTTATCAAAAGAATTAATTTAAAGTCTATTATTGATTTGCAATTACATGAATTGCAATGCAGTTCAACTTTAGGAATAACTTGAATTAGTCTTTCTTATATGTCATGCTAACTTGAAAGTTAGTAAAGCTAAGAAGCACTGTTCAGTGGGAACTGCCTATTGTACGTATTTAAAACTGAGGATCTTAAACATAAATGGCATTTGAAGTCCATAGTTTATGCTGTCCATCTTTCTAAAAAGTTACTGACAAAGGGATCTTGCTCACCCAGAGCCTGTAAATTAGTCTCCAGGCTGCTTTTATGCTGGTTTAACAATTAATAAAAGCTATGATACTTGAAAATTTAAACCATATTTTATTCAATTAAATTCTAAGGACAAAAGCCTTTCTCATTAATTATTAAAGCAGTACAAAAGCTGGCTGGAGACACTGGGATTTCACTCCTGTTCTGTCAAAATTTTACCTTACTTTCAAAAAGCTACATGATAGAATTAGGAAAAGAAATAGTGACTATAATTTAAAAAAAAAAAAATCCAGTTTAAGCAATTGTAACCTCTAGATCAAGTCTTGGCCATCACTGACCAGCTGAAATTGTTAAGTTTGTCTTAGACCTACAGTCCAATATTAGCTTGTACTAAATGCTGCTCATGTTAGCTACATAGGTCTGTCATCAACATGCAGCAATTGCAAAAAAAAATGCTTGGATTTTTAAAAAGACATTAAAAATAACTATTCTTTGCAAACACACATGTTTTTTCACATCTATTAAATTACTTGGATTCCCTCTTTGCCAATATTTGCTTAATCAGAGGAGCTGGCTACAAAAAGATTGCTGTGTCCTTTGTACTTTCTTGGAAGGCTATGTCATCACCTATCCTACCATCTCAGTTACTAAAACCCAGGAATTACTTAAATTTAGGCCAATTAACATACTGTATTCAAATGAAGGAACAGAGAAGCTAACCACAACTTTAAGGACAGAACAGTCAGCAAGTCTGTCCAGAATCTTACGTCTTTACAAAAATGTTTGCAAGCAGATGCATGTTCCTTCTATTTCTAAAAACACTGAATCCATGTGTCTCTCTATTTCTAGTTATTTACAACATTGAAAGACAGGAGCAGTTTAAATTTAAAAACTAGCAAGATCTCAGTATCACTTTTTAGGCAGTGGTATCAAGAACTGCTTAGATGATCAAGCTGGTCATAACTGAGAAATGTTCTAATTCTGTGAAAGGTTCTATGGATTACACTGAAGAGATTGTCATGGTTTGGACCGGACTGGGCAACAAACATGAACGACAGATGCTCTCGCCTAGCTTAGAGATCTAAATGCAAATTGCCAGTGGCCTCAGAAATTTGAAGTCTCTAGCTTCTTCAAGGGTTGCTTCAGCAGAAGCCTAGGCTGAGGCAAACATTCTCCCTGATATGCAAAGGTAGTAACTGTTAAAGATCTCCATGTATAGATGTATAGATGTTTTACTTTCTGCAACATCTTTGATAGAGGAGCTCTGGCAAACCTTATTGCAGTGCTTTAAGATGTTTTTTCCCCAGCTGCCTAACTGATCTTCTGCTGAAGATTATGTTGGGTAGCAGAGTCAGAAAACAGAAGTAGGTCTTTTAGCTTCGGTTGCTTTATAAGCAAACCTTTAATGGAAAGTTTGGCTGACAAAGGTGGGTTGTATTATGGTCCTTAACTCTGAACAGCTGGCTGTGAAGTATGTTGATTCTGCCATGTATAAGTGACTTCTAACAGAGATTTGGTACAACAAGCAACTGCAAGTTGATAAAATTGTAGAAGGCCACAGCTGTTTAATCACATTTCACAGTTCTTAATGTATTTTCTATCTGTGGGATGCTTAATTTATCATACATGAAATAAACATCTTTATAGTGCATTTCCCACAATCAACAAAGCTCTTTAATGAAGAAATCAAACATAACTAATACACTGATTGACTATTTCAACTGAGGGATGAATAAGTTTAGTGACTGAGCTGCTCTTTTGTCTAAGATAGAGATGAAATACAGCCAGCCTGACTAATTACTTGTTTAGATATAACAGGAAGAATTATGTTTCAATAATTTTTATTCTAGGAAAATATGCTTATCAGAAAAATACCAGGTTTGCAGTTTTTGCCATATACACCGGTCTATCAGAGGAGTCTTTAATTGTCTTTTCTACACAATGGCATTCGGTCCTTTCAATACATTAAAGAAGCTAGAGCAGGTACCCAAAGAGCTGTACCTATAGAGGCTCTTTTTGAAGTGATGAAGAACTGATGAAGATGCTGAACTGTTTTCAGATGAGGCTTATGAATACAACCTATCTAATACCAGGCCACAAAACTGAGAACACAGGCACAATGAGCAGCACGGATTTGCTTCTTTATTTGAAATTTATTCAGTTATTGGATCCAAGATAGGGGGACCAGACAATTCCTAAAAAGGGCTGAGACAGCTGAGCTGGAAGGGATTATGTAGTATTTTCTGGCTGCCTCTTCCTTTTGACTCAGAAGAGAGAGAGCTAAAGGCAAGAGACCCTGGATACCAGAAACCTACTTGACTGGAGATGACTTTGTTTACATTTACTGTACAGTTTTCATTTGAAGAATGAAATGGAAGGAAGGGCCTGGCTACCTTTCAAAGCTTCTATTAATTTCTGTTGGAGTGATATTATTATTAGAAATTTAAAGTCTTCTCAGAGAACATTTTCTTTTCCACAAATTAGAGGTAGAATCACTTAGAATCACTTGGGTTGGAAGAGACCTTCAAGATCATCGAGTCCAAGTTGAACATTTCGTACATGACTCTTTAACATGGTCTTCCCATGCACAATATATCCCCATCCCCAGAAAGGTTACACTGGCAGCCCACTAGAATTTTAAGAAGTAAATTAGAAATCCGTCATGCCACAGAGTTTTGGTGATTATCTGTCACTTTGTATAGCCACTGAGTCCTCACAGACCATGGGAACTGTCTAAAAAGAAAATCAATGATAAAAGCAATGGTCCTTGTATTCATTATTGTCATCACTGCTCTGCATAGTGACTTCCACTTCCAGACAGTCCTTTCTCTCTGCTTAATCTGATCCTCTATAGACTTGGGAAGGCTTTGAGGTGTGCAGTATTTGTAAATAATAGTTTGGGCCATGTTAATTTCCAAATGCCATTATTCTAACACTGAAATGATCCACCCGTCTCCAGAGCACAATCCTCCAGTGTGGTTGTCACGGGAACATATGTGTAGTCCTTTATATTTACATGACTTCTGCTGACAAACATTCTGATTCCTGACACTAAGGTAATAAAAAGAACTGACACTATTGTTATTTTACTAGGAACAGGGAAAGCGGGGCACTTTAATTACAGTATGACTTCTTAGTCACTTTTGCCCTACAGGGCAGTTACAGTACTTGAAAATTATTCCTTTTCTTCCACCTTTCATTAATGCATAAGAGTTTTTCTGAAGTCTAGTATTTATACCTTTCTAAGAGAGCTTATAAGACACATGAAACAAACCCCTGATTGAGGATTACAATGTATAGGAAATTCATCTTACATCAATCCTTCCATCCTGCTTGCCAAACTGCCCCATCAGCCAATCCCTGTCCTGCCCAGCAGCAGCTCACCAAGTTCTTTCATTATTAGGCAAGGATTAACCAGTCTCTCTGCGCTGCTTATTCTCCTTTCTGGGCAGGAGGGGAGCACACTTTTTCACCGCCACCTGAGCTGTGTGTCTTCATTTTGGTTGTGCTGTTTGGTCAAATTAGCAACCATACCCTCTAGTCTTTGGCCTTTGACAGGTCCGGCTCTTCACTCTCAGCACAGGCAAACAAGCCTCCCTCCAAACCACATAGAGTTTCTACCAGGTACCAACACACTCTTCCTGCTTCTTTTTTATCCCAGTCACAGGTGAATCAGTTGGAAGGAAGGTTCTTACTACCACTGTGGAGCAACATATTACAGTACAGGACTAGAATAATTAGAAAATCCTGGCAAATATCTCTTTTTTCTCTTTTTTCTTTTTTCTCTCTAATAATGAGAGTGAAACACCTTGAAATAACCAATGGAGTTTAACAAGTTTGGCAAAATAAAGCTAAAACTCTTTTTCAATGAGTGTTAACTTTTAAATATGTTACTATGTATTTATATTCTTCACTGGCTAGCTGGTTTTGGCTACTATTGCAGGTAAGATATTGAGCTAGTGGATCTGACTGATGAGACCTCTGGTGTGACTTTTATATTTACACAAGAAATGGAAAATAAATTATTCAGGAAACAAAAATAAGACAGCAAAACCCCACAAAACTGACATGAGTCTTCATTTTATTTTTTTCTTTGATAATTTGGTGCAGGTGAAGCTGGGATAAGAGTAAACTCAGGTGCAAATTAACTCAGGGCAATTCATTTTTTCCCCCCCAAAGGTATTCAGGGAAGTTGTCAGAACTACAGAAAATGAAGTGTAAGTTAAAATCTTGGTTTATTAACCATTGGTAGATTAAAAATGTGTGCCTTACTGTAAGCTGTGTGTTTTCATGCTGCTTATTCCTTTGTCTCCACTCTGTGTGAAGCCATCTGTTGTGTAAAAACAGCTACCTGGGAAAGGAGGACAGCATGTACAGACACTAATCTGAATTCTGAAACTTCAGTTTTCCCAGGTTTTTGGTGGGATTAGTTCTCTGGCTTTGTCCACAGGATGTCCCCACAAGCAATTGTGCTGGCAATACTAAGGCTGGGGATGGAGGGAGAATCTGTGATGTAGAAGTCAGCTATCAGTGTAATGGTTTTGGCTGGGATAGAGTTAAGAAATGAGGAGCACCTAAGTCAAAAGTAGAATGATATTACTGCTGAGTGTAGACCTTTATTTTCAGGAAGGAGATATTACAGCAAAATATGTGCAACCTATGGAATTTCAACCACACCAGGGGCTCTGATGGCAAAATTGAGTTTATAGGATCTATTGACTCTTTTTTTCTTCCTCATCTCAAGCGTCATTCAGGATAATAAAATGATTAATTTTTCAAGACACCAGCAGTCTTCTCTCACAATACCTTCAATTTAAAAGCTTTGCTCATAGATCTGCTGTGATACGATATAACACCAGTGCTAGCAAAAATATAAAAATGATGCCATCTGTTGTTGGATTGGATACAGATGTCAATTCTTTTAAGTGGGCAACCAATCTGAATTGTTCACAGCAGGAGTAAGCAGGGTATCCTGAATGTTCACATCCTCGATTGGCAATCGTGGTGATCCAGTGGTTACTCAATCATCATTCAGTAACTTAAAACATCTGTTCATCACAAATTAAATATTTAACTTGCACCCTTTTTTAACTTTCCAACCCCCAAAAATAACTGGGAGTTTGTCACTGGTAACTGAAAATCAGCCTAAGGGCTTTATGATCAGAGAGACTAGTATCTACCAATAATGCATCTGAACAAACTATTTTACATTTATTCTATTCCTATATATCAAGTTATAATTTATTTTTCCATCCCTCTTTCCTGCTACTGCTTTAAAGAAGTCCATTCCTGTATCAATAAAAGTGAAAGCATAAATATAATGATGTAAGAATCAATTGTTAAAGGTTTAATGAAAATTCTGCGAACTCAACAAAAGGCCATGTTTAAACTCAATGAGAATGCCCCATGTCTGTCTTATGCTATGCCAGTTCAAAATTAATATGAGAGATAATGATGCATTACATGTAAAAATATTATTACAGTCAGTGTAATATCCACTGTGATGTTTATTTTACATTACATTCAAATAATTTCTACACTTTTGACCCAAGCAACTAAACAAAAGCCTAGAGTATTGCCAGTTGTTCTAATTAGGAAAAAGAGAGCTGATGCCCTTTTAACAACTCCGTGTATTTTATGCAAAAGTAGCCTGCTATTTTTCTTGTTTGTATTAGCACCTATTTTCCTGAACGTCGGAAGAATAGAACACCATTTACCCCATGTTCATTACCTTACGGTGTCAGTTGTGCCTATGTCAAAAGCTCATTCTCATGACTGTTTTTAGGGTTAAGTTCTGGCCTTCATGTAAGTCTTCAGCTTTATCTGTCGAGTTTCCTACCACGAGCATAAGTTGCATTTGGCTTTTTACCCCCAGCCCCTAACAACAGCATTGGCATCTCCTGCTTTTGCAGTGTGCTGCTGTGGCATCTCTTCCTGCACCTGCTGTATGCAAACCCTGAAGCAGGAAAACCTGTGGCACTGTGCTGCAGCCTGTGGTGAGCACCACAGATGAGCCCAAGCTCACGATGTCCTGCTACCATGGCCCCAAAGGCTGCTGCTCACTCTTACCGATTTAGCTTACTATTGAAATCTAGATTACAGAGCATAGTTCACTAGGAAAAGGTGAAAAACGTACTATATACTGTGGTTGTTGAACTGTGAACTGTAGGAGATCCTTGATTAGTGTAAAGAGTATCCTGAAAAAGGGCACAGTTATGTGATCCTCACGTCATAAGCATCATACTTGATTGATCTTTTCAATTCCAGGAGCAGAGAGAGAAAGGAATAATACAGAGAGAGTTATAGCAGTGGAACAACTACAATGTGCTTCCAAAAAACCTGAAATTAACCTATGTAAATAACTATGAACTGAGTCTGGAATGCCCTTGCTTCCATTTGTGTCTTACTTAAATAAGATTGAGTATAAGCAGCTGTTCTATAAAATGGGAATAGCTTGTAACAGTTACTGACAAATTTGGGGCAAAAATATTTCTTAATTAGTCTTTGCATTGAAAAAATTTTAAAGGAGAAACAAATGTTTCTCTGTTGGGCATGCTGTTTTGTGAAGGGGAAGACATCCGTTCAAGTGCCTGTTCAGAATTGGGCAATTAATGTATTTGATCTCTTTGTAGCCTTCAGCCAAGATCAACATCTGCCAGTCTTGCGGTATATGCTGGGGTGGGTTTCCCACTGCCTCGTCTGCTGAGGCTTTCCAGACATACACAAAACACCTGCACTTGGGAGCACTTGCAGCCGGAAAATTTCTATTTCAATTAGCATTTATTTTTATAACATTAGAAAAGAAAAAAAAAAAAAAAAAAAGGTTAAACAACTTTAGCAGGCAGGTCTGTAAAAGGGCTGCAAAATGGTCAATCCCAACAGAACAACTAATTGACACAGTCCAACCAGTGGCTGGTGAACCCGACCTGCCCTACAAACTGCTCGTATCCAGCCTCATGGCAAGGGCACCTGAGTGCCTGCCTGCCTTGCCACAGAAGCTTCAGGAAATGCTGCAGTTGGGGCTGCTGTGGCAGAGACGATGCTGCTCAGGTGTCCTCCTACCCTGCCAGAAGCAGCAGCAGCCGCACAAGGAGAATGAGCAGGGCTCCAGCCTTCAAGCGCGTCCGCTTGGGGATTGCACCGGGGGTGGATGAGATACTCAGCAGTGGTTACACCTTCATGTCCCAAGTATCTTCTCCAGAGCGAATAAAGGAGGGATTCAGTAATTTTCCCCAAATAATCTGATGGTAAGTATATTCAAGCGTCCCTGAATATCCCAACCCTAGCTTTTAATTTAAACTCTAAAATACACATTCAAGTTAGTATTTGTCATCTGCTTTTGAATTCTGTCTGATGTTTTCTTTGAAGTAAAGAGCAGAAAAGGAAGGATCGCCTCCATATTTGGAGCTGAAAAGACAGTCTTGCCTGTTACAGGATGTAATGCTGAAATACAAGGAGAACAGTGTGATTTCAGTCAAATGACATTTTAATTATTTAGTCTGTTTAATCTATTATTGAAAAACTCTCATAATGCAGGTCCAGAAAACCTTCCTATACTAAACTGCATTTTTTTCTGGCATTGTATCAGAGGTTTCCAATATTCTTAATTAATGATAGCCCTATAAAATTAACAATATATGAAGCTTCAATATTTCATTTGATTTTAATGAGAATGGTCCACTAAAGCCAGTGAGTTTTTCAAAATAGATTAGGCTACGAAAACCAAATAATTAAACACTGATTTATTTTTAAAACCAGGCCATCATTCTCAGCACTTTCTACCATTGGAATATTAGTATGCATATGCAAGACTTTATTTAAAAGTTAATCCTCCCAAACACATTTCACATGGAAAAAAAACATTATATCAATATTTACTGATTGTGCACCTATGAATTCTCTAAGGATTTGGAGAATTGTAACTCTGACAAGGTTATTGGAAAGGAAGGTGAGCCTTTAAATTCCAGCGAACATATATTTGCATTCAGTCAAGGTCACCTATCAATCAAATGAATGCCATTTCATAAACACCCCTGAACAACTGTGTTCTATTATCTAAATGGGAAGGAGAGGTGTTAATGGGTGTCTAAGGGATGAAATCAATTTAGCTTGGAGGCACTCAGCTGTTAGAACAGTTGTGAACATGTCTGGCTGCTAATATATGCTGATTAGTATTAATGTCATCCAATGTCTGAAATGTGGCTAGCATGACATTTCTGAAACAACGAATGGTGATTACAACTCTGTTTTCTTTATTCTCTTATTTGAGTAACCGCTTCTGGCTGTGTGGACTATCAGGTTTGCGACACGCGCAGTGCTAAGTTTGAGGATTTGTACCCACAGGCATCTTCTAGTTACTGTGGTGCTGTTGGAGAAGGAAAATAAAGAGCATTTGACCCATCGTTTACTGGCAGCAAAGGGTCCTTCATAGCCCACTGAGAAAGTAACAAGGACGTGCACTAAAGAGTTAGAAATATAAACATATTATAGTATGCTTGACGCTTACGCTGACAACATATACTTGATGTGTTGATGCCGACAAATTGGGGTTTTCAAGTGTTGAACTACAGAATAAACTTGCCTTTGTACTCCAGCCCAGCTTCCCTCTGTGATTTTTTTTTCCCCTGACACAATGGAGATATGACAGAAAAGTTTAGTGCCAGAGGGGACACAACATTAATTAAAAATATCAACAACACAAAGTCAAAGCAAATACTTTGTTGTCTTTGCAGATGAGTAACTTGTCTGCTGTGTCATTTCAGTAAAAGAATGCAGACAAATCAGGAATAATCAGGGATGTCCAGATTCCCTGCACCACCCTGGTGTATCTCAAATATTCCAGTGAAGGCAGCTCTGCAACAGACGTAAAATTGGGCCGCCTGTCCTAGAAAAAAATCTCTTCTAAAGAGCCTATTCAGAAGAAGAGATGATTAAATTGGTTCGCAAAAAACTCTTGGGTTTGATTCAAGAGTATTCAGTGATTTCTCAGAGAACAGGCAACAAAGAATCAGAAGGTGAGGGGGAAAAAAGGGAAAAAGAAGTTATCAAAACAGGCAAAGCTTGTTATTAAAACCAAAATAAGCATTACAGATAAAATTGGAAGTAGAAGAAGATAGAATCCTGAGGGATGATAGCCTTTCGAATGTCCTTATCCAAGCTTGCTAATGAAAGTTTTTAAGGTTTGGGTCGTAGAGTAGCAAATAGCTAAACTGATGAAAATTACAAGTAATTCAATTTTTATACACAGGATCCTACCTGTGAAAATAACAAAGTGTACATACTTTCTGTGCAAGGGGGAACAATTTCCAAAAGCTGCTAAATTTTCATGAGAATTGTTTTTAAACATTATATTGAATCTAAACTGTGTCATATAGCTTAATTTAAAATAAAAAAAAATTAGTCTAAAAAAAAAAAGGACAAACTAAAACAAATCAAAATTGCAGTAACTGTCATATGCGAAACACAGCTCCAATGTTTGCCTTGGGTATTAAGTCACCCAAGGTCAAACTGGAAAACACATTCAGATGCCTCAAAAAATAAATTGCTAAGCATCAGTTCCAAACACAGTTGTCCCCCCATTATACATGAATGAGAGAAAGTTATCCTTTTATGATGCTGAAATGTCAATAAGGAAAATTTAGGGATGTATGTTCCATTACATCATCTTGGATGAGTTATACTTTTTGTCATAACTACTTGTCATACAGGGAAGAAAAGTCAATTTGTAGAGGAAAAAATAAATAGAACATAAGTAAAAAGGAAAAAAACATTTTCACAATATCTGTGTAAGAAAACAAGATTTCCGTTAATTGGTGGAAATCAGTCTTAAAACTGTATTGAAGAACACTGAGCATAACTGCAAATTGGTTTTCATGGTGATAATCTTTCCTGCTATACTTTTCAACATGGAAAATCTATAGAATGTATTTTTTCTCAGCTTAAACTAGCTTGCACATGCATTCATCCCCTGGCAACCCACTCCAAAGAAAAACAAAGTCTTTACCTCTCCTGTTTGGTTTTGGTTTTTGTTTGGTTGTTTGGTTGTTTGTTTTTTTTAATTAATGCAGCAGTTGTGTACATGTATTCAGAAGGATACACTGACAGGCTCGTTACTGATACAAAACCATGGGGTAACCAAGACTAAAGCACCTTGATTTAATTTGTAAATAATTACAGCCACTGTTTATTTTTCCTTAATGTAATCCAGATGAAATAAATGTAACTAATTAATTTAAACACAAAGCAGTCGACAGATACAGATTTAAGACAATGGTGTAGGTAACTCAGTTGTGGTTCTTATTCCAACTCATAAGCATAATTATTCCTTTATTGTCTTCATCTTTACAGTGAAAATGTTGAAACTCTACAGCTACACAAAAACCAAAAGGAGTTTTTTAAAAATCAAAGAAAATAAAGAAGACAGATTAAAAATGAAAAAGGATTCAATGCAGAAAAAGCAAGCTTATACTCTTATACCACTATAATTAGCAGGTTATAAGATTTTAAAATTAATATTTTTCGAAGATAATTAAGTAAATAGTAAAAATGATGGAAAGGAAACTAATTTTTTTCAAAATTAATCTAATTTCAAAATAGAACTTTGGAACATATAGAAGATCAAGATCATACTCTTAAAGACATTCAAAATGATTTTAAAAATATGGTTCATGCTCTAGTATTTCTATTGAGACAACATGAAGACTGAAAAAATCTCCCTTACATTTGGGACAATTTGATTCAGGAGTAGAACTGGATGGCTGTTTTTTTGAACTACTGCAGCTATGCTCTAAACTCACTTGTGTATTGAAAAACAGGTAATATTGTTCATAACAGTATTTTTGAGTTACAAAAAACAAAACGAAAAAAAAATTCAAATGAGATTTTCAGTGGCTGAGCTTATAAAAATTTGAAGAAGCAAGTTATTTAATAAAATTACAGGCCTAGGGGTTTTTCCCCTGCTTATTTTGAAAGCATTACTTTGTTAAAAAAATAATTTTTTGGTATTTCTATCTTCAAAGTTACAATTGCAAAACAATAAAGCAATTTAAGAATTTAACAATCAGAAATGCTATCATTTTCCCATTTATTTAAAATTATGCACCTCTTTGAAAACCTAAGGTTTTGGAAGTACAGATTGATTCTGTATTTTTTGAACCAAACAGGAATAATAAACCCTTCAGCCAGAACAAACATACATTATTTAGAAAGGACTTCAGATGATACATTCTTTGAGAGTGTAATTAATTGTTTTTCTTTATTGTAGGGTTTTAAACAATGTGTATTTTAAGAATACAACATAATGGAAGTGTGTTACAGAAGAGAGGAGGATGGGTGAGAATTATCTGGAGAAGTGGGTACCTTTTAGCAAGACAGATGCCTGAGAGAAGGCAATCTTTCGTTACCTGTGTCAAAAGCCCTCTGTGTCTTCTCCAAGGAGACCAACACAGACACAGAGCAGTTTCTTCACCCCTTGAGGAGATCTGAGGGATGCAGCAAGCAATCGCTGTGAGCAGTAATTGAATAAAATACAGCCCTGGGATGAAACGTCCTCATCCTGGGGCACCTGTATTTCATGTCCTACCAAAGCCTTGCCTTCAAAACTTTAAAAAGCTGTTCTGTGAAAAAGATTAAAGATGAAGAGAGCTTAACCTTCCTCGTAGTCTCCATGGCCTTGCTATGTCTGGCTATGGCTATGGTGGGCTATGGCCTATCTTGGTCTGGAATGTGTCATCTCAATCGTAGCAAATGTTCATGAAATAGCAATGCCCAAATTCAGGCTTCCGCGCTGTCAGTAATGTACATCATTTTACATGTTCAGTGCTCTCTCATAGGAACCACAAAGCTTCATTCTTCTAATAAAGGATGAGCAGGGAAGGGTACGCTTTTTCTTTAGACATTCACAGCTGTGTCAGTAGTGGATGGAGCCTCCTTACCTGATGGTCCATGATGCTTCCCCTCTGTAGTTCTGCTGAACCGAGTTTTATGTCACTAGTACATCCCATGGCCCATATCTTATCCTATCTTATGGCCCATAAAAAGTCTTTGAATTCATGTGTCTTAGCCTGATTTTTCAATAAAATTGCCGCCATACAAATGGTTGCACAAGAAATAGAGGTGTACGTGATAATAACATAGGCTGAGGAAAAATAAATAAACAAATAAATAAAACCAGAAATATCCAGAAATCATTTTATCTCACTCCAAACTTGTCTCTTAAAGAAGAATCTGAAATGAGGTTGGACTCTCTGACTACTTGGGTAGGAGACTTTAAAAAACAAAACAAAAAAGCTTGTTCAGTAGAAAAGCTATCTAACTGAGCTCACAGAAAAATCCAATTTTTTTCTACTACTGCTTAACACTGCCTCTACCCCATGATGTTGTCTGGCGTCCTACCATCCTTATTTCTGTAATATCTATTGGGATGCTGATGTGATAAAGCATGAGTAAAAGTAATTTTAATAGGTGAAGAGGTCAAATCAGATTTAATTTAAGAGACTACTTCTACTGCCTTGACAGAATATCGCACAGAGCACTTTTTCCACAAAGGTCTTATATGTGGTACCTTTACCTGCTCTAGACTTCAAAAATGTCTGTTAAGTGGAGACCATGATTGAAAGAGCTGAAGTGTTTACAAAGATGAACACAATGAAGAAACAAAACCACAGAAATTAAAGTAATGTTTTTCTGCCTATCCAGGCACACTAACTGGATTTCTAACATAGAGCATATCATATAACATGCTACCTCAATATCTGGGATGTATCAAGACAAACGTCCTTTTGTATCCCTATCACCTGAGAAAAGAACTGGTATAGGTTCAAGAGACATATATATGGTTTTTACCTTTGTCTCATAACTTCTTATTAGTACCAAGTAAGGTTATAATTTCATAAGGTTATAATTTCATGACTTCTTTATGTAATTTTTTCATCCTTTTGTGATGAAATGCTAATCTTCTCAGCCTTACAAGAAAGTATCAGAGCAAAATAGTTTCATAAATTAATTCTTATTCCTCGTTTTGTGTGTGTCCAAGTATAAATGCAGTAGGAGGTTGGCAATGACCAAGACAAACCACACCACAGTGCAACTGTCCAAGCTCTGGTGGATACGGACATCTGGATGTTATAATTTTCACTACGCCTAAAAGTCATTATAGAAAAGAGATAAAGATTGTCTCCATTTTGGCCTTAAGCAGCACATCACTGACAAAGTTTGTCCAATTAGTTTATGCTGTGGAACAGAATTTCACTATATTTTCTAAATGTGCAGGAAAAAAGACAATTTAAACCTGCCATAGGTCTCAAGCTGGTATCTCCTAAGGCTTCTAAGTTTGCAAGTAGCTAAAAACTGGCCTGTTGTGCTATGCCCTAAAGCAACACAGCAGAGTTGAAACTGTGTCTAATTAGCCTCCTGCTAAACTTAAAATGTCAGGCAGGAATATCACTAAACCTCAAAGGCTTTTTAACTTGGTAGATATAGAAAGTACTAGTTTTTCCAGAGTTCAGGTCAATTGCACTAAAAATTGACTAGACAGTAATGGGTAGCTAGTTTGCACTTAAGAGCCAGGATTTTGCCAAAAGGGAATTTTAATTTTGTCTGTATTTTTCAACCTAATGGGTTAGGCAGAACCTAATATGTGAAATTACTTTTCTCTTCTACAGTTTTTAAAGTGAGGTTTGTTTGTAAGCATTTGTTTTCTTCTACTGTGGAGCTTTCTCCTCCCATATGTGCCTAGAACGATTTTAATTCATACAAATGTGGTAAAGAGAAGTGATCATGTGCAGTAATTTTAATCTGAACATTTTATTTGTGTGATTTAATTATTGATCCTCAAAAGTTTTATCTGAATATTATGCTAAAATATTAATTAACATTTTGCTAGGTAGCTTAGTAAAACCAGATGAGAGGAAAAATTAAAACTTAGAAATGAGAATGCCCTCTCTGAATCTCTGCCTGGCTGGGCAAATATTAGTTGTCACATATTGATCTTGCACATGTGCATCAGAAAATAGAGAATATGAATTTCTATATTTTAGTTACTTACGGTCAAATTTACATTTCCATATGCAATAAAATTGATTGTTTCATTAAAATAAGATTTTTTTGACTGCAGTCCAGGAACTCTATGAACAAGGAGGCATACATATTATTCCCAGGTTTGTCTTTCACTATTTATAAATTATCTTGCTCCTGTTCAAACAAATTTGTGATGGGAGGCTCAAGTTTAACAGAAACTCACCCTCTCAGGATAGGTTTCACTGTAAGGACTGATTTAAGAAGGTTGGTTAGCCTCCCCTCCCCTCTCCCCCAGCCTTCCCTCCCTCCACCCCCCTCAAGAAAAACCCCACCCTATGTATATTTTACCAGCAGAAAACTTATTTTCCCTCCTCCTTAAAGGATGCTAGCATACACAGTATCTTCTGTAGCTTCCCAAAGCTAGTTAATGTGGAAATGAATGACCCAGTGGTCAAGGTTATGGATGAGGAAAAAGTGTCTGCACGTAAGGAACCTATGGAAACGCATAACTCTTTGGCGTCCTGCAGGACACATAGATAAACCTCTACCCACCTGTCACTGCTTTCAAGCCTAAAATGTAATCGATGAGGATGCAGGCTTAGTTTGAGAGAAGTAAGAGTATCTTCTCATCTCTACAGCCTAAGAAAGCTTACCATTCTGGACTTTGCTTCCCCTCCCAGCTATTTTACTTTATCTAGTGCCACTGATGAAGAACACCGGAGCTAGCGCTGAATGGTACCACTTTGGCCTGGCAGAGCTTGTTTTCTTAAGCATAGCAATACAAGAAGGTGAAAATACCATTTCTGAGGTATCTGCTGGCTTTTGGTTCTGAGAGGCTTCAGTAGTTTTGGCCCGGACTGACAGTGCCTTCAGAGTCCTGTATGCACGTGAATCACATCCCCCAGAGTTAGTGTAGTGACACTGGCCATAAGACTGATTGTCATCAAACTTCAGTTTGGCTGCAATATCCAAGTATCATACTTAAGTAAGAAAGCGTTAGGAATGAACTATGCCAAATCCAGTCACTTCAAAGTAGAATATTACTCTTTAACACGTATTTAAAGCCTTGCTAAAAATAGCAATGCCTTGCCAAGTTTTATGAAGTTTGTTTCATTTTACTTAAATTATTTTATTTCCAGTTAACCTCCCCTTGCCTCCTTGCCCCTCAAAGAAAAGAGAGAGCTTCTCGGTTTGAAATCTGAGTTGCTCTTCAGTCCTAAATCCTGAAATTTACTGAGTTCTGCCCTTTGAAAATTCTGCTCTGGACATGAGTGATACAAAATAGGAAGTAAACAGCTTGGCAAAATATATGTTTATTCTGCAATGCAATATCAAGAACCGTTGGTGCCTGAGGACCTCTGAAGTCAAAAGGAGAATACCCTATGATTTCAGATGGCAAATAGTATTTGGTGATTATGGTAATTTGCCACAATAACCTATGTGCCTTTAAAGGCATGCCATTGTATTAAACAACAAAGAAAATTGCAAAAGTTGCACTAAGTGACCCTAGATACTTCTAGGGTTCCAAAATATTGGGAAATTAAACTTATGGTGGGATGAGTACAGAAGTAGGAGGCACACAGTGGCAGTGAGATCAGCACTCTAACAAAGTGACACAGTTCGCTTAGCAGTGCTTGATGATTACCTGGGATGGAGGAAGTTATTTAAAGGACAGTTTGTAAATGTACTAGTATTCAATGCTAGTCGTAGTCTGCTTATTGGAAATGTTATGATGGGATAATTAGTTAGTAAGGCCTGTGAGAAACAACATTTTGTAAGCTAATCTAAGTTAAGTAAAAGAAGGCAACGTTTCTCCAGCTGTTCAGCACATACCTCTTGAATTTATACTTGGATTCTTGCATACTGTTTGCTCAGAGGCTTTTGGATTCTGTTCAGTTACTTGCTAGAAACTTTTGTGGTTCCCTCTGCAAGGCAAATGGAAGGGGGTTGTACATTAGCTGAGGGCACAAATTAATGTGAAAATACATCTGCTATGTTTGCTTCAGGATTCTGGAAAAAAGATTGTGTTATCTTTTATGGCAAAGACACATTGAATCTATCGCCTTAATTCTAGCAGAAAATATACTGCCTGCAAGCCTTTCTACTGAATGGGATAGGTATCAAGCTTAACCACTGCACTGTATCAATTTATCATTTATGTACTCTACGTCTATTTTTCATTGGTCAGCCTCTGCCACCTAAAATACTCCCTTCACTTCATGGATGTGATAAACAGAATGAGCCCTTGATCTTTCTTTGTAGGCTAAAATATACCATTAAAAGTCTGGTCATTGCTCAGGTCAAAATTATCTTCTTAACTACATAGAGCTGAACAGTTTTTTGCTCTTAATTTCTTATTTTCATTTTTATTTCTAGTATTTCTTCTTGCCACACAGACTATTGAATTTCAAAGAAGGGTAACTACGTGCTGTTTTGAGAACACTACTACTAGCTCTTTTGTGGTTTTTTTTTTAAACAAGTTGTAATAATCTCAAAATATATAAGTAAATAACAATTATCACTCACAAATAACTTCTAATACTCAAAAATTACAGATACCTGACTCTTTTTTTTCCTATCTAAGAGAAAATTTCTTCCTGAGACTTGAAAGAACATTTATAAACATTTATAAAGTAACAGTGAGATTTTAAGAATGCAGGTCTTCTATCTATATTTTACATTTTACTGACAGGTAAGTATCTGTTCTACATATCAGAAGACCATGCAAATGAGTAGGCAAAAAAAATATTCCCAAACAACTCTTAGGGGACAGATCGCTTTGCGTGGCTGAGTTAGAATTACAGTTCCTAGTGAGAAAAATGGGTCCTGTATTTAAAATGCCTTAATTACCACCTGCTTGACAATATATTTCTTAAATTTGGCAGATTTGTGGAGCTTCCCTTTGTTTTGCCAGGTGTTTATGTTCTGTCCTTGCAAATTTGAACTCAAGTCTTACATTTACGGAGGCATTTGAGACTGTCCTCTAAACGGTTTTGCGTTAAAAGTCATTTTGAAACAAATTCCCTGGGTCATAACTGAAGGAAGGGAGAAAGAAAGAACTAGTAGGTAGGTCTGACTGAAATGCACAGAAAGGGCCTTTTGCCCATCGCAGAGGCAAGAGACACGAAGAGTGCAGTTATGCTGCTTTGCTGCCTTTCACTGCTTCACATTTGAGAGTAACTTTTGCAGAAAGACATGATTTCTCTCATGAGCAGGTTGACTAAAGAGGTTGCAAAAGATAGGAAGAAAAAGCAAAACCCAAGCAAACAGAACTATAACACCTGCTTTAACTTCTGGGAACTCTTGTTGAATGTGGAAACCAGAAAGTCTGAATTAGTAAATTCTGCAGTGGGATGAAGGTGTGCTTGGAATGATGGGAACCCACTGAGACTACCCAAAACACAGCCACTAGGCCTCTGGTGCAATCCAAATACACAGATCTGCTTCATGGTTTCAGCGGAGCTTGTGCGTGCAAGGAAGACCTTGCACCTCCAGCCGTCCACCACACATCTACTTTTCCTCTTACTTTGCTACTGAAAGTAAAGAGACAGTGAAAGCAGCCGTTTTCCTTACAAGAGGAAAGTCCTCCTTTGGAAATCACAATCTGGCTTAAGTTCATTTTTTATTGTTTGCATACTTCAGCAGATAAGGGAACCCAGCCAGTATATTCTGTGTCTTGTGCCAGCCAGTCTGCTAAGTGTGGGGAACTGCCAGATTTTCAACGTTTTTTGTGTTTCGCTTTCTCTTTTCACCTTAAAGAAAGTCAAGTCAAAAGATAGTGGATCTGACTGTCTTTAGGAAAAAAAACCCAACAAACCAACCCCTCCCTCTCCCTACCCCCAAATAACCATAATTTTATTCAACACAGTTTTTTGATTTCATGTGTAATATAACGGAGGGAAACTTAACACAGCTGTGGGCGGGATCATGTTGCAAGACCTTGCGTGTCTACCAGAGTATCCCCTGGGTTGTAAATAAAAGGCTGTAACATGTTAGTTTTCAAATGGTTTGGGGGGGGGTCTTGGTTTTCTGTGGGTTTTTTCTTGTGTATTCCGCTTATGTGACCTTCTTGGAACACTTCTGCATTTTAAATACTGTATGGCGTATCAATTCCTGGAAGTAGTCCTCAGTATTTTCTTCTGAAGTGAAAGTTTCTAAAAATCGTTCATCCCACTGTCTTGTCTCTTGACTTCAAAATGCTGAGTTATTTGTTTCTTTCTCAGTGTCAGTGCAAGTAGTTCTTTTTGATAACTTAGCAAGTACTTGAGCAGTAAGGCTCACGTATATTTTTTTAAACGTGCAGGCCCCCAAATCAGCGTAAAAAGGATGTTGTTGGCCAGAGTGTTGGGGATGCGGAAGGAATTGCAGCTAAGTTTAAAGACGTATTTGCAGTCACAGCTGAACAGTGCTGAGGTAGTAGTATGTTGATCTTTCACTTCTGCACATGATGAAACAAGGTCAAATTGTACTCCAGCTGCTCGTTCTGCTTTTCAAGAGGATAGACCACAAATGTATTCTCTGAAACTCAAAAGAGATATCAGCATGCTTACTAAGTTGGAAAGAGATCTCTTACAACGAATTACTCTTTTTAGACTTTACCTCGAAGGCTGAAAATCCAGCACAGACTTATAAAGAGTGAATTCAATAATACTAAATTACACGTTTATATTGAATACTAATGAAGTTTTTTAGGAATTGACTTAGAATTAGCTCACCTAATCAGACTGCAGGGAGTCTGTGCAATTGCTGACCCATAATGATGGGGTTCCCCTCGGCCATCCATTGTCTATGTTCCGTGGGGTTCTAGGCCGTTGATTTGCATAATGGCAATGTTATTTTTTCCCTAGCTAAAACGGAAATGTGCATTTCTCTAAACTGATCACTACAATCTCACCACTTTGACTGGCTCTAAGCCACAATTTTAAAGCCTTTTGTTTGTTTGTATAGTCACATATTCTCTGCTCCAGCTGTCCAGAAAGTTAAGGGTAACAAATGTTTGCGTAACAATAAAGTGATAGTCAAAAAATTGAAAAAAAATTAAGTTTTGATGTGAAAACTGAGAGAGAAGGACTAAGATTGAAAGCAACTGTTTTTATCACAGCCTTTCTCTTTCCCTTTTATCCAATTCCCTTCTTTCCAAATTCTGTTTTTATTAGTGAGTACAGGTCTTCTCTGCAGAGTATTATTGCTTAACAGTTCTTTATGTAAGTAGGATCCCAGACACTGTTCAAAACAGTAATTCTCTGTAATAAACTGTCATTAATTTTTCTTTACATATTTCATTCTGACATTTCCCCTTTACTTACCCTGACGCTAATATATTATGCATCTTTCATTTTCAAAATAGCACATTTAGATCAGTTAGAATCAAGCCTGAAATGCATAGAATTAAGATTAGTTTAATATATCCATAACAGCCTAGACAGATTTAAGACAGAAACTGGACAAGGTGTGGGGAAAGCCTGCAAGAATGATCAAGGGAATCTTCGAAGGATTCGTATTAAGAGAGGTGTCTGGAAGAGCATCAATTTTTGGCCTAGCAACATAAAAGAGAATAAAGGATAAAATTGCTTTTTGTAAACATGTGCATGACATATTAGGAAAAAATCCTATGGATATCGCTGACAGAAGACCAACTGGTTATAAGATGCACACAAGTATATTTAAGTTGTAAGCAAGAGGGCTGTTTTGGACTATTAAAAGTGTTCTGCAGCAGTTTTTCGGTAGGACTAATAAGGGTTTGGTCTTCCTTATTGGTATAGAAGGCTTATCTAAAATAGATGAAGACTGGATATGATGAAATTATCTGAACAACAGGTATCTAAAGCTCAAATCTGCCAGAACTGCTAACAAGTAAAGAGAACACTGAAAAACTTGTCTGTTGTGGGTATTTTTAAGGAATTTTATCTCCTACTGACAGGAAGTAAATATCTAAGGAGAAAAACCTAACAGAGGTTTGTCAAGCAGAGAACCCCAAACTAAATTTATATGTCTCTTCTGACACACAGTCTCAGTGGATAAAGGCAACGCAGCGTATCTGAACAAAGCTCGCATTACTATACAGAACAGAAAATTCATGGAAACAGGAAGAAAATACTGCCTCATTAGTAGTATATAATAAGGGAGTACATTTTTTCATATCAGGCAAACTCACAGCAATGACTGTACTGATACAAGGTCTCAATAAGAAAGCAATGTATTTAGTAATGAACGAGAGGGTGATGTTAATTGAACAATAATTAACTTTGGTAATGAGAAAAAGACAATGTTAGAGCAAATACAAAATGTTCATTGTACACATGGTCTTATTTTTCTCATCTTGTTCTGATCTATGTGCTAGATAAAGGTTAAATATAAACCACCCTGCTATGATTATAATTTTTCCTTGTAATCTATTTTTTTTTGTCTACAGAAAAATCAATGTAAGCTATATCAGATGTCTGATGCCAGAGAAAAGGCTGTGTAGGTATGTCATTTTTGATTCAATGCTCTGGGATTAAAATATTTTAAAATTATTTTCTGCTCTTGTGACTTCATATAATTTAAGTAATTCAAATCCTAGTACATTCCACTAGTTCAAAACCATGAATCCTTCTCTGCTTACCTTTTTATCCTAGTTAAATTAAAAAAAAAGTATGAGCACTTATCAAATCTGCTCTAGACAAAGACTCCTATTGGTAAGGAACGGGAACTAGTTTTTGCTTAGCTCTTCTTGCTGAGTAGTTTTTCATATTTTTAATTTAAAAAAAAAAAAAAAAAGGAGGACGAGAAACTAGATGGAGTTTCCATCCTTTTGGCTTGGGACAGTTGCATGCAGGAATAACTCAGAACAAAGCTTGGAAGAGAGAGTTAACTAAAAATCAAAGCACAGCACTGGGAGAGAAAATTCTGTGGTTTAGCTATATAAAAACCCCATATATATTTGATAGCTTTTGCTTGGCTGCTGCTTTGAAGTTTAGCTTTAAAGGGAAAACGGAACCAGTAAATATATTTTAACAGTGTTTATGTACATAGACATAGACAATCTTCATGTGACCTTGCATTTGGAACAAAAAGAATGAAAAGAAATTTTGTGAAAGGAATTGAGTCAGTCCTGAAATTGACTGAAAATTAAATCCACTGAAATGATTTTACACTACAGAAATGTAGGCTAAAGCAACCTTCTTTGGTGAAGATACTTACAACTCTCTTGTCATGTCCAAGAGCACAAAAAATTCCATGCTAGAAAAGGAGTGCAGCAGTTACCTGTTTTTCTTCTCCGTTCTACATACATGTCTAGCTTAACCCAACTCAGCTTTAAAAAGTCCTTCCTATAATAAAACTGTAGTGTACTCAAGGTAATTTTTACTAGAACATATAATAGGTTAATGAGAAATTCTATGCCTTCTTCACCCAGCTAAACTCAAATAAGTTTCTAAAATTGTCCTTTAATTGAATTTTGTACTGTCTTGCTTTAAGACCTATTGCTGGAGTATGTTATGAAAACAGAATAAACTTCAAATCCAAACATTATCAGAAAAAAAGTGAAGCTCATCCATTATCAATGATTCTTGTTCCATTGGCAACTTAGGTACAGAACAGTATGTAAGCAACGCAAGTATGAGATGAAAACCACTGGACAGAGAAAAAACAATTTTTTTCACCCCTTCAGGGAAACACCCTTTAGAGGATAGAAAGAGCAGCCTGTAAATAGTTTATTACTTGATGCTTCAGTCTGGTGCAAAGGAGCACTGATGCTGACAAGTCAGCATGCAGCCAACAGTGCCAAATACCTGACTGTAGCTCAGCAGTTTCTCCATTTGGAGACACTAACCGTTAGAAATATTGATGTGGAGAAACAGAGGTCAGTATATATCCTGCTGTTTAGAAAATGCAGGGTAGACTGAATAGGACAAGATACTGTCTTCAGGATTTTTCATTTCTGGAAAAGTAACAAGTCATCATTATGTACTGAATTTGCAGTAAACGAAGAAAGTTCGAGACACTTATGAAAAAGCCTAAATAGGTAGATTGCTACATTTAAACTCTCTTTCCTCTTCAGTTCAAAATGATTTATTTGGAAACTTTCACCCTTTGTATCTGCTGTCACTTCTATCCCAAGCTAAAATGCGCTGGTACTTTTGGAGCTAGACTCCAACCCAGTCCTTGGCAGACAGCTACTCAGTCCATACCTAATCCCATCATGATGAGTTTTCACCAGCTCAGTTTCCCAAAGCATAACTTCTGGCTTTTAGGCATGAGCAGAACCTAAATCTTAACAATGCTAAGCTTCTTGGTGCTCCATCACATGTATTCCACCAGGATTTTGACACTAGATGCTCCTCTGCTGTCTCTCATTTGAGGCCCATTCAGAGGGTACATTGAGGTACATTCAGAGCATGCTGGTTTTTGTGAATCCTGCTTTATATGTTCCTAATCCTGTACATGCAATGAACTGGATAACTAAGACACTTAATTCTAGATTATCAATCCCATTGGAAAAAACCACTTAAGTCTTTAGATAATTTTGTAAATCTATCCTTTTCCTTTTGTACTTTTATGCTTTAGTCCTAGAAATAGCTTTGGGCAGTTTTGCAAACAACATTTTATTTGTATTATTTTGAAATATATCAAAAGTTGTATTCTGATTTCTTATAACTTCAAACTAGCTGTAACTTTTGAATACTTATCTTCTGGTGAGTTTTTTTTTTCAGGTACTAATCTTGGAATTAAGAGTGCTTCCATTTGTCTCTTAAACCCACAGAGGAGGTAGTAATTCAATCTACTGGCATATGTTATAGATGATCCATGACTTACCAGCTCTCATCCAGTAAGTGCACTGCCCTGGTGAATTCCATGTAGCAAGCGAACTACATTATTAGTTTTGTGATCCACAGAATCAGTTTGTCATCCTTTAGGATCCTATCTTCTCCATATTTTGCTGTGTCTTCCTCTCCTTTACACGATGCTACAGGCTGATGAATGCGGAGGCTTGCTGGTCCTGCCTGCTGATTTTTCTCTTCATCTATGCTATTTATAAAACAGTCACATCTTTCAAACTTAATATTCCTCTTAATCTTTTCATGCCCTTTTCATACCTTCCCACAGCTACTATCTCATGCACTTCCATGTGATGCTGTGTTTCTTCTTCAAAAGCGTATTTCCTCATGAGAGAAGGGTTCATTTTTAGGTTACTATTTAGGTTCAGTCTTTACCTGAAACTGAAGATCTGGGATCTAAAAGACAAGCAAGCAGTATCTACTGCCAACTGACTGACAGAGAGAGGGACCCCTTACCAAAGCGGGCTGGCTCTGTAGGGTTTTTGTGGTGGGTTGTGGTTTTGTTGTTTTTGTTTTTTTTTTAAATTTGTGGCATAACATGCATATTTTTAAAATATTTTTTAGGGCACTAAGTAGTTAGAGCAGAGGGAAATTTCATAGCTGTAATACTGACTCAAGTACAGTTACTACGTTAATTACTTTTCTCAAGTTACTAATGGCAGCTGGAGCGTGTTGCTTACATTAACTCTATATGATTGCCCCTAATGAGAAATTTATAACAAATATTTTGAAATCTTAGGAAAATGCACATACTACCAACATACACAATGCATGTGGAGGAGATTGTGGTTCCTTGGCTGCTGTGTATTTTGGGAGAGGGTTTCACTGGTGGTGTGGCAGCAGCACCTCTCACCGAGCTCCGCTGCCTTCTGCTGGTGTGGAGCTGCGCTGTCACTGCGATGCCGCAATGCAGGTGACCTCTGACAGGGCTGTGAGGGCACCATATTTATGTTATACTTTCCATGTTTAACCTTAGTAAGTCACTGTCGTATAGCTTCAGCCATTTGGTAGTGGTTGAAGTTCTGCAGTCTTCAGGGACGGCTATTTTGCAACTGTACAATGCCAGTTATCACGGCAGCATTTACTGCACGTCTTCCTATTAAAATTTCCCATATTAAGTGAAGTGGAAAATAGTATTACAATTGCTTGAAGAGAAGAATTTGGCTTGTATTCTTTTGGAAGGGTAACAGCTGTATGAACAGAAAAGGTCCCTTTTGCATTCACCTAAAATACTATCCTTCTCTTTCTGGAAGGAGGAAAAAGGAGGAAATCCCTTGTCTCCATAGATCAATACTTCTATGGCTTGGTTTTTGAAAACTTGCTGTTGCTGGGTTACATATTGCTACAGGTAGAACTCTTCTAAGGCAAAAATCATTACAATTACTTACCATACAAGGAATTGACTCAGATAAGATATGTATCTTGATCCTGCAATATGGGGTGTGGTGGGTCAGAGAGAGAGAGAGGAAATTGCTGTTTTTCTGGTTTGAGTTTTTATTTTTCATTTTTAAATTCCTGATTAATAATTTTTTAAGGATTTAGCATAGGTGCAGTTGTAATTAGTTCCTCCATGAACTTCTGAAAAAATGTTGACTGCTTTAAGAGAACACAAGTAGAAAGACAATCCAGGGCTTCCTGGAGTCCTCCAGACCATTTTTTAACTCTAAAATAATTCAAATTGTCTCAAATTTTCTACTGATACTTTTTTTAATGCATCATCAATTAGGGATGGTCTAACGCAAAACCCCTCAAATTTGTAGGGTAAGATAACCTTCAGTATGGTTACCACCCAGGAATAAGTCTCAATATTACTGTAGCCTGGGACTTGCACATTTTACGTTCTTTTACATTTTTTAAATTGCCAATGCCTCATCTAAATGTCCCATACTATAGAATATGGCTTTAACCTTGAGCTCACTGTATCTGAAGCAGTCACTATCATTGAATTTTAAGTGAGTATAGAATCTGTGTTTATGGATAAGCTTATGGTGTAAATTGTCATCCCTCGAAAATGCAAAGCAACATTTGTTCAAGATGAAGTGGATAGCTTTCATGCAACAAACTCACAGAAAAGAAATACATTTTAAAGTTAATTACTAAAAAATCTCTGATTCATTTCAGTGCAATCAGGATTCAGTCCTAGACACATGTTTATGACCCTTCATATAGTTCAAAGTTGACCTTTTCAACTCTGGGAGTTCTTCCTAAGTATTCTCGTGCAGTCAGTAATGAAGCTGTTTGAGTTTCTATATATAAAGGCTTTTTCATTTTAAACACCAAAAGTCTCTTCTGCACGTGGTAACAGCCATTCAGACGTATGCAGAAATGGAGAGTTAAAGCTAAAGATTAGTGGTTGCCTGTAAGGATCATAATTTAATTTTGTATATATTCTGTATGCACAGAATGTAGTACCAGCATGCAAAAACGAAGTTTGAATCTTCTAAAAAGACAACTAGGCTTAAGGCAACTATTATTATAATGATTTGAAACTCTCTTAAACTGAAAAAATGAAAAGTACTAATGAAAACTATAAATTCTCTTGAAAGATATCTTACTGAATACCAAAAGTCGTTATTACATAAGCAGAAGTTACACTGTGCCAGAAGTCATTTAAGGCAGATATGGTGATAAAGCATTTTTCACGGTGAATGTACCTTTACATAGAGTATAAAGCATGGAAATTAAATGTCAGTGAATAGACACTTAAAATGTAAACACATGTTCTCAATGAGGAAGAGTAAATGCGTATCAATAGCCACTACAATCAAGGGAACAATTAATTTGGCCTCCATAAGTCCTATATTCAGACATGACAGAGACCCCTGGCCATTCATTGTGTGAAGGTTTGGCTTTTGTAGCTTCGCTGGTGGAAACATCAAGATAACTCATGGAACTCTGCCTGCCACGGGTGGGACAACACACCTGCATTCATCACCTTTGACAATGCAGAGCACAAACCTGACCTTGCCCTGAGGCACTGGCTGCACCAGAATACAGGATCCCATGCAGGTGGCACGGGATATTACGCCCACCGCTTCCAGAGCTAACGCCAAAGAGCCAAAAATTTCCCTGTGTTTCGATGACTCACCTCTGAATTGCTCACCACGATGAAAGGACCCAGCGAAAACATTTCTGGGCAAACTATTGCGCTATATATATGCATCATATGCCCGCAGCAGTATAGCTCAGTCAATGACAGCATTGCTTTGATAACAGATATTTGACAATAAGATGCAGATGGTGAAGCTGTAGATGGCAATGTAGAAAAAGTAGAAGTTTCTGCTTTGTATTTAGAACAATGTTGGAGATTGTAGCTGTAAAGAATGGTATTGTGGACATATAGATCAATCCCATCAGCTTTAATTCAAGATAATCACAACAGTAATACTACTTAAGAATGGAAAAGTTAGTTGAATGTAGAATTGCACCTAGTCCCAGGACTGGCATCCTTGACAGGTAGGACAGTATGATTGAAGAATGCAGAGAAAGAGGCCAAGTAACAATCAAATCTTATCAAAATAATTTTGCTGTAAGGTGAAACCTGTAGTTCTGTCAGAAATATGTTTATCCAACAGGTTGACTGTGTATTGATTATTGCAGACCTGCATATTTGCAGACACTTTATCTGGTACCATATCCCTATACTTCAGTTGCTCAGCAAAATATTGTATCTGTCAATGATATTTCATAATTCTTTTATGTATGCCCTGCTAATACTTACTGCAAGCTACAAAATAAATTCAATTGGATTAAAATTTTTTTCTGTCAGACCTTAAAATGTTGTCAAAGATGTGAGGTCACTGAACTGGGCACACAGATTTCTCAGGAAACAGGAATTGGCCCAGGATTTTGATATTTTTCTCAGTAACTCAGTGGAAGTCAAATCTCTGCCGATAAGCTTTGATGATAACACAGCAGAAGATGCTACGCTTGATGACAAGTTGCCGTGCAGCTGAAATCACTTCCCTGGCTAAATGTTTGCATCCAACATGAGGCACTTGGATTTCTGGTTGGTGTATTAAATTCATACACTGAGAGGAAACCAATTCTCAGATCTGCAGTTTACATTTAGTAAGTATTTCCAATCTGATAAAGAAAAAAACCCCGATATTTTGCACCTTCCTTTCATAGCCAGAGGCAGACTTTGACTGGGGAGGCCCATGCAAGCACAGCTTGTCTAGGAACCCTCTGCAATTTCAAAGTTTAGGGCACGCCTAGCACTCCTTTTTGACCATTCAGCTTGTCTCACGTGTGATGTACCCCTGGATCCACTGTGGCCTACTGTCAAAACACAGATTTGCACTGCAGGAGGAAAAGAGTGCAGCTGACCCAACCATCAAAGCTGGTTCACATCAGCAAGCAAGAAAGTACTGCAAACTATACAGCTAACTGTCGTGACATCTCAGAAAAGAAAATAAAAAAAAATGCTGTGCTGTATGCACAGGTCTACATCAGTTACGCAGCTTCTATGGTCAATGGGGTCTGGATTTGGAGTGGGACTCAAGTTCTGGGTTCTTGATCTCCTTCCACCTTTCTCCTGTTGTCTAGGGTGAGATTAAGCTTTTTAAAAGCTGTAATAGAAGGAGGAGACTTAATGTGATAGTTCAGAGGAGGTTTGTTTGTTTTTCTGGTGTGTAGGTCCTTATTGTAATTCACTGTAAGTCACTGAGTGTAGCAGAAAATAATTTGACATTAGCCCCTGGCCTATGGTGTTAACTCCTGTCATCTGTGAAGCTATAAATAAAATGAGATCATCCTATTCAGTTATTTTCAGCTGGTGTGTTCACTAATGATATCCCTATCCCCAGTAATGAGTCCCTTCAAAATGCTGTACAAAACACTCAGGAAATGGACTACAAATAATAAATGCATGTTAAGCAAAGAACATTATTGCCTTTTTTGAAAGCACTGTGGCTCAGCAAGATGACAGAAGCAGCTAGTGTACAACCTATAGAAGTACAGTGCAAATTATAATGGGGCCCCAGTTTAATGAGAATTTTTGAGTGGTTCCACCTGCACAGCAAAGTGTCTTTGAATGTCTAAGGTTGTATTTCATTTGAACATAAACCAGGATGGAGCAAAGTTTTTAGAAAACAGGGAGAAAATGGAGACAGACTGAAACTATATGGATTCATGCATGAATTCTTCCTTGCCTTGTCCACTGTCCTGGCAGGACAGTCTTCTCATTTAGGTGCCTTCCAACTGAAATATTCCATTCCATTCCATTCCATTCCATTCCATTCCATTCCATTCCGGCATTTATGGTAATCTCACCCATTATTTCCACAAAACACATACAACACCGTCTAATTTTGAAAAGAGAAACCAAAAGATTCTCCATCAAGCACTGCATTACTGCTTTGGGTGTCCATGCCCAGGCACTGGCAGAGGGCGGTACGGGGGTGGCCTCTGCGAGGAGTTGCCACTTCTCAGACACGAGGTGCTGCCCTGTGCTGGATGCAGTGGATTCCATACAGCTCCAACGGACCCACCGCAGGGCACAGCTGAGCCCCTCAGCCAAGATGGTGGTGACCCTGTAATAACATATTTAAGAAAGGGAAAATATGGCTGCACAGCAGCTGTTGGAGAGAGGTGAGAAATACGTGAGAGAAAGAGCCCTGCAGACACCAAGGTAAGTGGAGAATGAAGGGGAGGAGATGTTCCAGGTGCTACCCCAGTGGGCTACTCCAGCGTGGGTCCCCAACAAGCGACAGATCCTGCCAGGAAGCCTGCACCTGTGTTCCCCCGCAGCGTCTGGAAGAGATCATGCAGATGCAGGTTGTCCACCTGCAGCCCACAGAGGTCCACAGTGAAGCACACACCACGCTGCACACATAGAGGACCCCATGCCACAGCAGGTGGAGGTGCCCTGAAGGAAGCTGTAGCCTGTGGAAAGCCCATGCTGGAGCAGGCTCCTAGCAGGAGCTGCAGACGTGAAGAGGAGCCCACGCAGGTGCAGGCTTCCTGGCAGGATTTGTCCCTTGTTGGGGACCCATGCTGGAGTAGCCCACTGCTGTAGGACTGCACCCTGTGGAGAAGACTAGTGCTCAAACAGTTCTTGAAGAACTGCAACCTGTGCAAAGGATTCACTTTGAAGAAGTTTATGAAGGACTGTATTCTGTGGGAAGATCTCCATGCTGGCGCACGGTAAAAGTTTGAAGAGGGAAGGAATGGCAGTGAGGAACTGTTATGGACTGATCGCAACCCCTATTCCCTGACCCCCTGCTCTGCTTGATGCAGAGGACGTGGAAGAGTTGGGATTGAAGGAGTGAAGCTGATCCTGGCAAGAAGGGTTGGAGGGAGGTGGTTTTAGTCTTGTCTTTGTTTCTTACCATCTCACACTGTTTTTTAAATTGGCAATAAACGAAATTAGTTTTCCTTAAGTCCAGTCAGTTTTGCCCCTGATCTCCTTGTAAGAGATCTCCTTGTCTCTAATCTTGACTCACAAGCTTTTCTGTCTTATTTTCTTCCCCATCAAGTTGAGGAGGGGGAGTGAGAGAGCAGCTGGGTGGGTGTCTGGCAGCCAGTGAAGGTCAACCTACCTTCAACAAACAGTCAAACAGTTTTACTCCTATGAATAAGTTGCCTTCAACATTTACTTGGTCCTTGGGAAGCTGTGGAGCAAGTGATAAAAGCAACATCCTAATTGCACTTCCTGTCAATGTGGGCTGCAAGGACAGATGATTTGTGTGGCCACAAGTGCTTTTTCAGATCTTGTGAGCAATACATCGCTTGTGAACCAAAAGCTGGGAAATACTGATATAATACGGGGTGGGGGGGGGGAAGACAAATTCTAGCAATGACTTTAAAATGCTGTCAGATCAAATGCTGTACANTGTAAGAGATCTCCTTGTCTCTAATCTTGACTCACAAGCTTTTCTGTCTTATTTTCTTCCCCATCAAGTTGAGGAGGGGGAGTGAGAGAGCAGCTGGGTGGGTGTCTGGCAGCCAGTGAAGGTCAACCTACCTTCAACAAACAGTCAAACAGTTTTACTCCTATGAATAAGTTGCCTTCAACATTTACTTGGTCCTTGGGAAGCTGTGGAGCAAGTGATAAAAGCAACATCCTAATTGCACTTCCTGTCAATGTGGGCTGCAAGGACAGATGATTTGTGTGGCCACAAGTGCTTTTTCAGATCTTGTGAGCAATACATCGCTTGTGAACCAAAAGCTGGGAAATACTGATATAATACGGGGTGGGGGGGGGGAAGACAAATTCTAGCAATGACTTTAAAATGCTGTCAGATCAAATGCTGTACAGATGAGGAAGGAGGATGGGTTTATAATTTTCCATCTACATACTAATTAAGACTTGATTTTCTTGTATTCTGGAGCCTTTCATGCTGATAGATCACAAGTTGTATGTCAAGAAATAATATAAAAATTGTCTGAAGACTCAAAATAAATCTCTTCAAGCTGGAAACTGTTCCCTTTTCATCTCCAAATTATTTCACACACTTTGCTTCATGAAGTCTTCAGAACACTTAATCCTAATGAAGTTGAATCATTCCAGACATTTTAAGACACTCCAGCATTTTAGGATTTGTCTCAGAGATAGTGTTATTCAGGAAACCACAACAGTGCTGAACACTTCTCCCCCTTCCCCTGTGTGAAGTTCTAGTATTAAGATGTGGAACTAAATTCATTCCCAGCCCCCATTATGGAGGAAATGAGGTAAGTAAGGAGATCATAGGAAATGACTGGCAAGTTTTGTATTGTGTTTCCTATTCTGCCACAGCTTTCCTATGCGACTATAGGCGCTCTTATCCTGCCTGTGCCTCATAGTCCCCTTCTGTGCATGTAGATAACAGTTTTTTCCTCTCTTCATGGTAACGTGAATCTGAATTCATTAATCTTTAGAAGTCACTTTCTCCTAGAAGAGACACACTTGCTGTGTACAGCTCCCTCAGTAAACAGGGAAAAGGCTCGCATTATTCTTTTTTCTTCTTCCCTGAACTATTGAAACCATTGCTGTTTCAATGTTGGTTAAGTCTTTCTTTTCCAAGACAGCAGAAAAGTCCTTTGTCCTTCTCTAAATTACAGCTGTGACTGCCAGTACCAACATCAAGGCTCTTCCTCAAGAAAATCTGTTTGAGAACTGTGGACTACAAGAAAGAAAAAGGGAGCCTTATCTTTTCAATTAACTTCCAAAACAATAAGTATTAGGTAACTGTTAATGAGGCATCCATTTCCCAGTTCATTTACGCTGTTCCCAAAAGTGCCCCATTGATGTGTATAAAAGTTCTTAACAATTAAATATGAAGACTGCGTTATCTTAGGAACAGGCAAATCAAATGACCAGCAAACCACGGAGTGGCACAGCTGATTTGGGTAGAAACATTAAAATGCTTTTGTTGATAAGAGACCCAAGTTTCATGGCTGAATGCCTTCCTGGAGTGGTGCGCCTGTAAGTGCCAGCTGAAATGGGCATGGCAAACTGAAAGAGTCGGTTTTCACTGTTCTCTCACATTCAGACCAAATAAATGCAGACTTTAATCTCCAGCCTCTGGTTTTAATTATATTAAAATAACTTCAGTGGGAATATATATATATTTTTTTTTTAACTTGAAATACTATTCTTCAAAAAAATGCTTTGAATCTGAATTCCACATTCGGATGTGGAGGAAACATGAGATTACTTTGTGCATGCCTTACGACTGCACCTGAGGACTTGAAGAGTTGTAGGTAGGACTAACTGACTTTACATCAGCACAGATTCCCACAGGAGAAGGACTTACTTAGCAATCACACCCTAACTTGTACTCTGCTATGTAGCCTTATTCTTACTAGCCTTATCTACTTTAGTACTGACAATTCTATATGAACAAGTAGCTGAACACTTTTAAGACAGCACAGAAAATAGTAAAATGAGGCAGGTCGAGTGCATCTTTCCTTTGTTCTTAACTCTGTGTTCCAGTTGTCTTCCTACCAGAACCCCAGCTTCACCAAGCTGTTCCTAATAGTCACTCCATCATTCCTAACTCATTCAACATGACTACACTTCATGCAATTAATACAACTTGGTTTAATACAGATAATTTCCAGCATCTAATTCCAGCCCCTGCACAGAAAGTGTCATGATAAATCTGAGACACCTGTTAAAATAATACTTTTTTGCTTTTCAAAGACTTGCCACTGCACAAAACATTCTGGAAGAGCATAAGGTACCACCGAGCAACTTTAGCTTTATGTTAATAATACTGAAAATGGACTTTATATTAAATAGCCAGATTATGACCAAAGCATTTATTTGAGTAAAGAACTTCATTCTGAATATTTAACAGGAAGCATAATCATAACCAATCCAAACTGACATCAGTGTACAAAGTGAAGAATAAGACACAGGATAATCCACAGGGAATATAGACCTTTAATTACGGAATATTAGGCAGTACTGCCCAAATTAACTGCAGCTGGGAGAGTACTTCTCAAGCAGTAAAGGAATATTGTATGTGACAAGCAATTTGTGCAATTACTTCCAAATAATCCCACTTTGTAACAAGACAGTTTGCAGGTTTCTGAAAAGAAGCTGAGTAAATACAAAATTTCAGAAGCATAAGTATGTCATTCTGCAAAATTAGGTAGCATATGCTCTAGTTCTTGCAATCACTGACATGCAGTTGTTTTGCTACTGATTTCCTATAATGTTATCACGCTGTCTGCAACTACCACAGCCATCCCACGCTCTCCTTTGCTTGTACTGCAAAATGGAACCGTCTCTCTCTGAATCCCCTGAATTTTAGTTGCCTGCAGGCTAGACAGTGTCATGCACTGCACACGTAGGTAGAAGAGGAATACTGTGCTTTATGGATTGCAACAGCAGTATGAGGACATGTAGACTTTGCCAAAGAAAAAAGCAAACACCACCCATCATGGTTCAGATGTGCAAACGACTGCTTTCTTTTATGTGGGTGAAAATACTGGATAAATTCATACAGCTTTAAGTTTTTCCTTAGGTGCTTTGATCATCTTGGTTTGTATGCCCAAGACACATTCTCAAAACTGGAGTTAGACATTCAAGGCTAAATGTTTTCCCCAAGTGATCAAGATCTACAACAGGCACCAGCTTTCAAGACTCCTCTAAAGTACCTGAAGAATTTTTCAAGGTATTTGCAACATCCTGAGCAGTTAGAGCAAGAAAAACATATTCTATGTAACATTTGCAGACAGCTGTTTTGTGGATGCTTTTTTTCTCCTGAAGAAACCTATATCAAGCAAGCTAAAATTTTTCTTTTTTAATACTTGGAGAAACGCTCCTCAAATGCTCCCTTATTTCTATCTCATAGTTCCTTTAGTCTAAAGGAAGTCTCACAACATTTTTTTTTCTCCCTAGCTTTGTAGCCCTTGTATACTTAAACATAAGTATGCAAACTGCACGTTAAATTTCTGATGGAGAAGTCCAGCCTAAGTAGCAAAATGAGAACCTCTTTATCAGCATGTTTACACACAGGTGGGAGAGGTGACCCTGGCCCTGCACACTTCCTTGAAAGCAGCATGACGGTATTTCTCCCAGCCTGGGATCCCATTTTACCAGACACAGCCTCTCAAATGCTCAGGCCAGCCGGTTGCATCACAGCATCTTTTCACTCCATGCCCACATGCCAGACACTCTTAGACAAATGCATAGGGAGAGTGAAGCAGCAGCCAATTTTGTAAGTCTCACCTTGAGCGCAGGAGACAATGGCAGTCCACAGCTGTCCCTGGCCATTCCTACACACTTGTTCCACTTCTGAGGCAGAAGCCTTCATTTAATCTGCTGGTGCAGTAGAATTGTTGCAGTACATGATTCAGGACTTGACCTTGAAACATTAAATCCACCATAGCTATGCCAGACTTTGCACATGAATGAAAACTGGAGAGTCGGGTCTGTCTACCCAACATCCAACAATCTAAGTGCAATATTGCATGTAGCAACCAGGACAGTTTCACACTAAGGCAGACCATTCGTGATTCAAAACAATCTCTATCTCTCTTTGGAAACACGCCGGTAGGAAACGTTAAAATATGCACATGAGTTGTGCAAATCTTATTTTGTTCACATTTTAATTCAATCAGTTTTGCTCCCTCCCATCCGTCAGCTGTGGGACAGCATGGAACCCTAACAGGCTTGTGCACCCAGAAATGTGATTCTTTTCCTAGCTAGGCTAGTTGATCTCTTAATACATATCCCATGGTTTTCCCTGTTGTGGTGACAAATGGAAGATATGTGCATTTCATTCAATATGGGTCAACCCTTTAGAAAGATGTCCTATCTTACTGAAATGTGCAAAATGCTGAAAAGTCAACTATCCTAACAGCAGCATTCATATAACCTGTCAAGATGTCTCTTGTCTTCCTAGACTTTTTATATTTGCCTGTTAGATACTTCTTTAGTTTTAGAGATGTGCATTTTGCAAGAGTACAAATGTTTAACATAGCTGCTCTTATGGGAGCAAGGTGATGAAATTTTGAGAGGTTACTGAGAGAGACAGTTTCTCTGAAATGTGGTGCTGCAGCTGCTGCTTCCAGATAAAGGGCCAGTTTGCCTGTAGGTTTTTTGCCAGCGCTAGTTAACATGAATTCTGGCAAAGGCCCCAATTCTTTTTCAAAGACAGAGACTGCAGGGAGTTGGCACTGCCTAAAAATGTTGCTACAAAACCAAAGATTACCTTTTCAAAAAATCTTTTAGCCATGCTTGATTGTATTATTGTTTTTTATATTCATCTGCCAAGGTTATAAGTTTATACCATCAGTTTAATAGACAGGCACTAACTAGGCAGAATAATACGTCAGTGGACTCATCTATTTTCAGCCATTCTCCTGTTTGGCTGCTTGAAACAGAAAAATTTGTGGGCAGGACAGAGGGATGAAGAAGAGTCCAGACCAATAAGGAAGAGAATATGACATGAATGACGTTACTAATTTATAAATTTGTCATAAAGATTTCTCACGAGTTTTGCTTGAAAGTGATTCTTCATACTTCACTCTTCATGGGAAGTTATCATGGGCTGCCTTACTTGCCATCTTGGGGGCCGTCAAGACAAAATCCTCTTTAACTCGCCCCACTTATTTCCATCCAAAAAAATCAGAGAATCTGATCTTGGCAGGGGTTGTTCTCAGAATGCTTTAGCATCTACTCCTACACTTAGACATCCTATACCTAGACAGATTGTATTCTCTGTCTGTATGTGTCTGCAATCTAATTTTCCCTCAATCTAATTTTCCTGCTCCTCTTAGAGGTATATGGGAGAATGAGGAGTGCCATGGATGGGATGCAGTTTTTTTGTTGCTTTGTTTGCAATTGAAGGTACATGTATGAATCCTGTTTGGTAGCTGCCCCCCCCCCCCAAAAAAAAAAAAAAAATCTCCTGTTTTTTTAAAATTCCTTCCATACCTTGTAACACTTTTAAATTACCTTGATTAGTTTTATTATAAATCCTTTCCAAGACCACTCTCCAACACAGATTAAATGAAGTGAAATCTGCTGACAAGCCCTGATTAGAAATAATGACCTCAGTTAAAATCAGAAACTACTTAAAATGTCATGTTTCTGTGCATTAAGGAACTTCCCATATAGCTGCTTCTTTCTTTTTCTTTATGTCATTGGGCTGACTGTGACCCCTTTAGCCAAAAAGAAAACACAAACCAGAAGTCCTGCAAACCAAAAGTCTTAGTAGCAGGCAGCTGCGGGCTGTAAATGCTTATAAGCCCCTTTCAAGGTGAGTTCTTCTAATGTGACCAAAACTTGACTGATACAGATTTGGTTGTGCTTCACATTCATTTTCAGCTGTGAGAGTCCTGAAACGCTATTGCCCCTTTCTTCGCTCGCAGTATTTGAGTGTGACAACAGGGACATGTTCAGCACACACTATTACATCAAATGGATGTAAATGGTCAGTGACCTTAAAAGTACCACAGGCGAGCCCAGGATGGAAAGCAGACTTCCTACATAGGCAATAAGCGGGGAGCAGAAGACACCACGTCCTTTAGAGTAAGTAGAAGGTCCTATGCTTAGCCTTTCCTCCTTTAAGGGATTAGAAGTACATCTGTCAGGTTACCAAAATCTGCCATAAAAGATGCACAACTAATCCCATGGTCTAGAGAACTGCATTTATGAGCCCAAGAGTTTGTCTCTAGTTATGATGAGGAGAGGATTTATGAATCCAGTACTGGTTGGGTGCCACGATTTTACCTTTCTTCTGATCTTGCAAGCCTCATAACCCAGTCTGGGCATCACAGCTCTGCTTTGGAAGCAACTGTCATAAATAATAAGAGGTGATCATGTTACCAGAAAACAATTTCTCAACTCTGTAACCAGCCAGGAGCATTGTAGCTATGATGTCCGCTTATGACTTGCATTGAACGTCAGGAGTATTGTGGAGTCTTTAATCAAAGCAATAAAAAGACCTCCATACACCCATATAACTCAGTGAAATAAATGATTTGGGATGGTGAAAAAAGGCATTTATGCATAAACCGGACAGGATTTTCATGGATATGTTGAAAATAAGAACACCCCAAGTATTCTGTTTAAGATAGCTTTTATTTTGATTTGGGCTGTTTTTTTGATTATTTACATAAGGTTTTCACGTGATATTCTTGTAAAGAAGAACTTTGCTACCAGGCAACTGTAGTGATTTTGTGAATTACTGAAAGAAATCTAGAGTGAATACTTCGTAAGTTATCAACTTTATTTTCTCCTAAGGTAGTAGCCCCTTGAAGTTGCATATAATTTTAATTTAAACATGGTACCTCATAGCTATTCTCTAAATATCTGGATATAAATTTTTTTTTTTAGTACTGTAGATCCAGAGTATTCTCAAACACTTAAAAAAAATTGTGAAATGGAAGCAACACAGTGCTGACACCTTTAGCATCATCACTTCATTATAGGACAAATCTTAATTGGAAAATGATTAAAAAACAAAGCCCCCTGAAATTAAGGATTTCCTAGGAAAGTATTGCTGGAGACTGGAATGCAGGTGTTGTAATGCTTGCAAATAGATTATTACTACACGCTCACTAGAGAATCTTCATGCTGAGAGAGAAGGAAAAATTATGGCAGGTCAGAAAGCTGTGAAACATGTGCCCTCTCTTCTCCTACCCTCCCTTTAATTATTGACAGCCTGTCACTTAGGTGCTGTGGTACAATGAATAATAAAAGAGAATCCAAGCTGCAGTTCTCACCAGGATTTATTCTTCCAAGTCAAATACTGCCATCTTCAGGCAGACCATGTTTCACATTTACCAGTTCGAGGGGCTTTTAATTGCTGAGTAGATCATCAGCTCAAACAAACAAAAAACTTGGCACCTCTGTGCTCTGCCAGATAAGGGATTAATACCTTGCATAAGATGGAAAGGGATCTTGAGACGTTACATTCTACCTTAGGGTATAGGGTTACCATTTCCGAAACACGCCCAGTCATCAGGTTGAGCTTAAACATTAATGGAAACATCCAACTATTTCCCTTGTCTTAATGAGAGCTAGGTGGTTAAGACTATAGCCATACTTGAGACACTAATTACTAAATACTTCTGAGTATGCATAGTGCATGTTGCCAAACACATAGGCAGGTCACTGAAGAAGCAGAGTGTAAAGTACAGTTAAGTGGGTTTAAATTTTTTTTTTCTTCCCTTACAACAAAGTTGAACTTTAAGATAGAATTTGAATATCAGATGTTTATATCTGCAGAACAAATTAGAAAAGGCATTTTATCCCAGAAACAGGTGAACTGTAGAATATAGGCTACCCTTTTATGCAGCAGAGGAGTAACATTACCTTTTGTTTTCCCCTTACAGTGCCCTGAAATTGAGATGACCTACTGTATTCAGCCATAAGGATCACATAATGAATTAGACAGTGCATTAGTTGAAATGAAGACTAGGTCTGTAAAGGTATAGATAAGCAGCCAAGTGTTTCATTTAAATACTGAGGAACAGAGTTTTTTAATTCCTTATTAGAGTGCAAAATCTGACACTTATATTTTCCCCAAAATATTTTTTCATAATGTGAACCACTGCTGCTATCTTACTGTACTGGCAGGATATGATATGTTGATACATACATATTGTATTCAATGCAAACACATCACAACGCCAGCCAACAAAAAACAAGTCAAGAGCAGCCAGATCCTGACTGCTGTTTTCAAACAAGCATGCAAGTCAGTTAAAATTAGGTAGGCTTTTTATATTCCTTAATATCCTATAAAGGAAAAATCAAATTCTAGATTATGTCCTCACAGATTTTATGATGTTTCACTTCTTGTTTGTGCTGTTGCTAAAACTGTGATCTGTTACTAGGCGTGAGCTCTCTGATCTCAGCGAAAGTCTTACCTCTTCTCTATGCTGGAATATTCTTCTATGTTTTCATACACAGTCTCTGTGCTGGGGAACCTATCCTTTAAAGTGATTCCTCCCACCTTTCAAAGAACAACTTTTTTGCAGAACAGTATCTTTAGAAATTTTGCAATACAATTCATCAAACATATAATGACTTCAAAAATCTTCTTGTCCCCGACTTCTCCAGCTAATCCTGAAAAACATATTGAAATATGAAACTCCAACACTGCACAGAATGAGATTTGAATCTCTACTAGTTTTGAGTGTAAGAGCCATAAGACATTAGTCCCCTCAAATTCTGTTTCTTCTCTGGGCCTACTGTAAGAGCTGGCCCTGTCTTACCATTTTACAAGTGGTTTTTTTCCTACTTCTGCTTAAGGCTTTTGTGTCAGGAAAAGATCTAGGTCTTCTTTTAGTCTCTCCTATATTCCCTTTTTCAATTCCTTGTATTACAGACAAACTTGTAAACTGAATAGAGCTCTCAGGTGTTCACTGGTTGTTCTAATTAGCCCTCTTGTATGCCTCCTTGCATTATTAAAACACATGTAACATGTAACATGTAACATGAGTGTTGTTGAATTATCTTTTCAGTTGGAGTTTCGCCATCCGGGAAGAATTGGTCCATCAGGAGCAGGAACTCACAACTGTTGCTGACTCTGCCTCTCTCACAGAAAGGAAGAGCATACTTCTTCTCACCCTTAGTAATTAACATTTTGCTCTTTGAAATATGAAGATTTGACATTGTAAATTGTTGTGAAGCAAAGCCAGTCAGAAATTTCAAATGAATTTTTAATATTATGAAATATCAGATTGTGACACTTGATGGGGTGAGGGTGAGGAGTAGATGGAGAAATAAAGTATTTCTGTATGCTGAACAAAGGTTCGAGGAGTTTAAAGGTTTCTGTGAACTTTCATGTAAAACTTTATGAAGACACCTGCTTTCCTACATGCTTTCTGTGATACAGTATGCAAGTGATCTACATGTGCTAACCTGTGGTTATTGACCTTAGTATATCCAATATAATCACCACAGGCCTAAATAACCTTTATTAAATACCAACCTTTCAGCATTAGAAAAAGAACATAAAATAAAGGAAAATTTACTTTATCAAAAAAAAGCTTTTGAAACACTGAGCTTAGCACTTGCTCTAATGGTTGTAGAAATCAAAATGCAGACAAACGAACATAGATGAATCTTACCCATTGTCTTCCTCCAGTTGCAGCGTTGGGTGAAAAATTGAACATAGTCAGCCTGCTATTAAGAAGCTACTCAAGTAGCCCATGCTTTCACAGTGTAAAAGTACAGAAAAAGCTTATATGCCAAAATATAAATGTATATATAATATATGTACATATATATATATATAAAATGTATGTACTTCTACAGTTGCAGACAAAATGAATAACTGTGTTACTGATCATTTCCGGGCAGGATCACAGTAATGACATGCACTTACGTAGGTGCCATCTTCCCAGGCAATTTACAGCTAGGTCTCTGTCACTTTCTAGAACAGCCCACCAGTGTCATGCATGTGTACTGTAAACCACTGTACATAGGGTATTTGCAGCTTCACGTTGGAGATGAATCCTGCACTTCTTCCATAAACCTGGAAGAGCTTCTTCAGGGTTGTTTTACGTTTCTAGATAAGAATTTAGATCTTCTGTTTTATCAGCAGGACAAAATACACTTCCCGCCATCCATCTTCTGTAGGAAATGAATGAAAAAGTGCCTTCACTGTCTTACACGCTCTTCTTCTGGGAGCTGCTCTGAGCAAATCCTGCTGGGTTCATGGTTCACTCAGCGTACAACACAAGAGATAGTAATTCCTTTCAGCCTGCACCCCCTCTGCTTGCACAAGAAACAGGCTCACCTCATTTTTTATTCTGGAGCCAGGAGAACTAGGCAAAGTGAGTAAAACATTGCAGAGGGATAATTTGAAATTAGGGGCTGAAGGAAGATATCCTCTCTTGCCTTTTTTCTCTTTCCTCCCTTCCCTCCTTCTTCACTCCCATGTCTGAAGTTCCATACCAGCGCTAAGCCAGCACAGCACAGTGGACCAGCACTCTCTTACTGGCTTGTTGCCAGCTCACACATCTCCTTCTCTATGGCAAAAAACTCTCAGGAGGAATAATACTTTCCCCACCCCCTGCGCCCTGCCTGCACAGGAGCTAGCATGATCTGAGGAGCAGGTTACCAAAGAATGGGGTGGGGACACGGGCTGCAAGCTGGTGGAGGAACTGTACCAGACTCTTTGAAAGGCAGGGCATCGGCAGGCCTTCAAGAACAAAGAATTTCCATGTCTCCCCCACATCCCTTACATCCGTGTCTTGGTGTGGTCGTAATCCAGGGAGTCACTAGAAGTTGCAGGGCAGACTAACTCTGGAAGAGTACGGAGTGCAGAAAGGAGATTTGTATGTACAACTTCTCAGGTGTCATCCAGCAGGTCTGAGATTTCTCTGCCTAAAAAGTTTGTTGCTCTTCTCTGTGTCCCAGCAAAATATAGCTGTAGAGTTGCAAAAATCTAGGTGTTTTCAGATCCTTTTCAAAATTCTGGCTGACTCGCTACACTATCTTAACAGGCTTAGAATTTTTTCATCCCTTCAGTTATCTTTGTACTTTTCAACATCCCGCCCCTTTTGCTATTGACTTTTTTTTTTTTTTTTTTTTTATTTTTTTTTCCCCNNNNACCTGCTTTTTCTTTTTTTTTTTTTTTTTTGGTTAAATTCTGTCTCCCCAGTCTAGTCTTCTAGTTTAGGAGATCTGCTCTTCACCAGCAATAGCCTACTGTTTCATACTGCTGTAACCTTTGCAGTTTGATAAAATTGTAGGTCTACAGGGGAGAAGGACTGTGGAACCTCCGTTCATACTCGTGTTGACCAAAGGTATTGTTGTGGTTTAACCCCAGTAAGCAGCTCAGGCCCATGCGGCTGCTCTCTCAATTCTCCCCTGGTGGGATGGGGGAGAGAATCATAAGGGTAAAAGTGAGAAAACTAGTAGCCTGACATAAAGACAGTTTAATAGGTAAATGTGCAAGAAAAGAAAAATAAGGAATTCATTCACTCCTTCCCATCAGCAGGCCAGTGTTCAGCCACCTCCAGGAAAGCAGGGCTCCATCACGCTTGGTTACTTGGGAAGTCACACACCACAACCCTGAATGTCCCCGCTTCCTCCTTCTTCCCCCTAGTTTTCTTGCTGAGCATGACACCATATGGTCTGGGGTATGGTCTCTGGTCAGCCCGGACCAGCTGTCCCAGCTGTGTCCCCTCACAACTCCTTGTGCACCCCCAGGCTGCTCGCTGGTGGGGTGGTGTGAGGAGCAGAGAGGGCCCTGATGCTGTGTAAGCACTGCTCAGCAGTAACTAAAACATCCCACTTAGCAACACTGTTTTAGTGACAAATCCAAAACACAGCCCCATACAAGCTCCTGTGAAGAAACTTAACTCTATCCCAACCAAAACTGGTAGAGGTACCAAAGGCAGGTCTGAGCTAACTCTTATTCGTGTCTAATTTATTGTAGGCTTTGCGGCTAACCTACAGTCTATACATGCGTTTTTCTTTCTTTAACAGCACATACCCTTCAAAATTTGTATTTCAGTCACGACTGCAGTTCTGTAGGGTTTCTATAGTCCTCTACATAAACAGAGAATAAGGAAGAAAGAAGTGAGGCTACAGAGCAGACACCCAGATAACGTGGACAAAGGCAAGATCACCAAGGTCACCTCTCTGCAAAGGATCTTCTGCCTCTTCCACTGGGTTCTGCTAATGCTTCTGGGAACTTGACTCAGGTATTCCAGGGCTGGCCTTTTATATTGCGGACAATATTAATATTTGCTGCTCCCAAGTTTCTTTCTCTCACCCAAGGGGGATTTTATATGATATTCCACCAAAGAATCTGTCCAAAACTACGTCCAATACTGAGTGTTGATGACGAAACAGCATGCAATAGCATCTAGCAGTCCAAACCAAATTCGCAGCTTCCGTTTCTATACAATTTGTCAGTACCTTGTATCTCTCTCTTAGATGCAGTTCTCTGTCATCTGTATACCTGACCAATATTCTCTGCATACATGAAGCAGACACTCAGATTTCAGTCCTTTACAGTCCTATGTGATGAACTTATGCTATATATCTTAAATTCTTTACTTTCGTAGTTGGTCTGCACATCTTCATTGTATTAATCACATATATAGCGTGTATACCTCATTAATGCTTTGAATGTACACGTCTTGCTTTAGTCTGTTACCCAACTGCTTACCAATCATAGGTGCAAACATTCCAACGCATCAGTTGCATAGCTACAATAATTAGACTTCCTGTTTTTCAGGTTATTTCAGTGTTGTTTTAACTTTCACTGAGATAAAAGCAATTGCAAAGCAGTTAACACACTAAAGGCAAAAGAAGAAAGCTATATTGATCCCACAACTTCGCAAACTAAGTTGCAGATCCAATACAAACTAACTATAAAGCCATGAAATTGGGAGCTTAATTGATCACGAATAAATTTAATCTGATATCCAATCATGAAAGATATGAGATTGTAGTATAGCTTTTCCATGGGTGTGGCCAGACCAAGAACAGTATTTACCTTTAAAATGGAGCTTGATAAATGTAGTTAATGGGATTGTGCAATGCACCTACCCATGATGGCAGAAGATGAATTGACTCTGAAGGTATTTCTCAGCCCTGTATTTTTATACAGATTGTGAAAAGATGAAGCTTTATTAAATATATGCATATCATCAGAAAACAGGACATAGTCTTTAATCTGTCATGTTAATACTGGATGTCTCAGAATATAGATGTTAAGTCAGTATGCCTTCTATACACAGATCACCTGTTTATCAGGCATTACATCTTGCTGTTATCAGATGAGCAAATGTTCATTTGTAGAATGACTTGCTATTTTCACATTACAAACTTTCCACTGTATCACACCATAGATTTCAAGCTCTTCAGAGCTTCAAGTGCACATAAAGTGCCTGGGAAAAAGAGGCTTATATCTCTCTTGAGTTTTCTATGAGCACACTTCCAAGCAGATACTGCCTTGATAAAAACATTGCAAGTTTTCCAAACTGTAATGGTCATAAAAACATACTTAGTTTGATGAGAAAGTTACAACATATTGTTGCAAAAATAGCAATAAAACCAAAAATATACCAATAAGGAAAAACTTCAGGTCTCTATTTTGTACTTACTTTCATGCTGTTTCTAAACCCAAGTTGGAAATTCCACTACCTCCTTCCATCTATTTCTTAATGGCATTCCTAGCACACCATTTGAAAGTGAATCCATCCTTTAAGAAACCATTCTCATGAACTTGTATGAATTTTATGAATTGTTGGTGGGATCAAACAGCAACAACACATACATAGCAATATCATCAAAAATGTCTTATAGACCCAGTTTCCTGAAGGTCAGTCCTGAAATCCAGATGAACATGCACTTAGGGGTATCAGGCCCAGATACAACATGATAACTATTTTTAAATTTTTTATTTCTTGTGTTCTTTTGCAGCTCAAAAATTAAATACCTGCCTAGTCTTGGGTCATCAGTCTGTGTGCCTTTTTAAATACGCTCAGAGATAACATTGAAAAATGTCACAATCTCTTCCTATATATGTAATAAACCTTTAATATCATAAATTGAGGGGATTTTACTGCTTAATTTCTAGATCGTGTTAGTTGTAGTAGCTTTCAGGCTTCCAACATTACCAGTTTTATGACTTCTAATTTCATGAAATATAAGCAGTGATAATGAAGAAATGAACTGTTAGGTATATCTTCCTTCTGACATTAATGCAGTGAAGATTTTATGGTTCTATGATTCTAAGGTTTCATAGCTATTAAAGATATTTGGTCATGTAGTATTTCATCCTGCTTCTACAGCAAGTGGTTGCCGTGCTTGCCTTGCATGAAGCAAGAGAGACACCCAGCGTTAAAACCCTTGCATTGATCAGAAGCACCGTGCACTTCCCTGTGTTTCTGAATTACCATTCAATGAAATGATTTAAAATTTGTTCAGCTCTTGCAGGCTTTCAGAAAAAGACCAGTCTACCATCTTGAAAAATGGTCTAAAGCCTCCCTGTGTATATATATATGTTTGCATTTTAAAAGTATTGCCTAGATTATTAAAAACAAAATAAAGCGCTTTTTTTATGGTATGACACCATTCTCCTTTTGAAATGAGATCTTTACCAGATCGAATTTGTTTCACAGTTCAAAAACTGTAGTAGATGGTGTTTTCAGAGAAATGGGTTTCAAATTCACATGGAAGACTGAAAGCAATGGAAAGAATTGGTATTCTTCAGCTGCCTAAAGGTATTGCAAATCCTCGGGGAACTTTGAAGACCTACTTGATTGAAACACCTAGATGACTAGACACAAAAGCATATGTCTACGTAATAAAGATATTTGAAAGGAAAGCTGTTAACTAGGATGTGGATAAAGGTTACATCTGGTCACAGCTGCTGAGTCCCTGTCCTGCCCTGCCTTTCCCATGGGGGCCCCCTGTTGTCCCTGATATCTTGGCATCCACGGCACCTTCAGAGCATTGTTGTCTTGTAACTTGTTTACTTGTGGCGCTCAAAAATTTTACTACATGAGGGCAACTTCAGAAATACTATAATTTCTGATACACATTATGTGTGGTAACTCTTTTGTGACAGTGGCCCAGCAGTACCAAATACTCCATTCTGAGATAATGTCATAAAGCCACTGATAGGAACAATCTACTTAGAGGGGAAGTAAACATACTGAATGTATTTATGGTAAACATAGTTGTTGTGGTTTAACTCTGTCATGGTTTGGGCTGGATTGGCCCAACCAGGAGGAACAACAGATGCTCTCTCTGTCCTGCTCCACTCTGAAGGGAGGCAGGAGAGAGAAAAAGAGAGACTTGAGTTTAGAAGGAACAAAACTACTCTAATGAAATATTAATAATCAAATAATAAAAAGAAAATAATGAAATATATACAAAGCCATATCAAGCTCCCGTGACGACAATTATGTCAACAGTAGGCACTGGGGAAGTTGAAGACCGGACCCAGCTGTGGACACGAACTGGATTCCAGATCTGGATGCAGGATTGGGATCACAGGCAGATGAACAGAGTCCTCCTTGGATGCTGGCCATTGAAGAAAGAGAGCTGACCCTTTGATCCCTCAGCTTTTATAATGAGCATGATGCAGATGGGATGCAATACCCTGTTGGTCAGTTTTGGGTCACCTGTCCTGTCCGCTGCTCCCCGCAGGTGGGACCCCTCTACGCTTTTCCGCTTCTGACCCTCCAACGGGGCAAATAACAAAGTTGTCTGCCCTTGGGTGTTACAGCAATACATACAAGCACGAGCCTCTGCGTACTATTCCTGGCCAGCAACTAAGCACCACACAGCTGCTCGGCCACTTCCCTCCTCCCTGCCCCAAGTGGGACAGGGAAAGAATCAGAAGGGTAAAAGTCAGGGACAAACTCACAGGTTGAGATATTGAAGGTTAAGATACTGAAAGTTGAGATTTAATTGAATAATTAAAGAGAAATAATCATCATCAACATCATCATAGTAATAGTAGTAGTAGTAGTAGTAGTAGTAGTAGTAGTAATAAGGAAAAGAGGGAAAAAACCACAAAGAGAGTGGGAAATAAAACTCAAGAAAGACAAGTGATGCAAATGAAAACAATCGCTCACCACCAACTACCGATGCCCAGCCAGTCCCCGAGCAGCAGCCCCCACCCTACCTTCCCTCTAGTTTTATTGCCAAGCACAATGTCCTTGGTACGGAATATCCCTCTCGTCAGTTGGGGTCAGCTGTTCCAGCTGTGTTCCCTCTCAGCTTCTTGTGCACCCCCAGCCTGCCGTCTGGTGGAGCAGCCTGAGGAGCAGAAAATGCCTGAACGCTGTGCAAGCACTGCTCAGCAGTAAATAAAGCATCCTTGTGTTACCAACGCTATTTCCAGCACAAATCCAAAACATAGCCCCATACAACCTGCTATGAAGGAATTTAACTCCATCCCAGCCAGAACCAGTACAGTAGCGAAACAAATAAGGTTTTGCAGGTAAAAAAGATTACTTGCTGACACTCCATACATTCCAGGGGGTCATTCAGCTGCCTAAACACAGGATGCCCCAGAGCAGCTGGTGCTCCCATAGGCCGTAGCTATGCCCCCTGTCCCATACCCCCAGCTGAATCCCACCCTCTAAAACTACCTCCATGTGACCTTTTCAAAGAGTTTATCAGATGACCAAAATACATGATTCTACACATTAATGACAGAATTGGCTAAATCCTGATCCTGACAGAATGGTGAGATGAATTCAGTAAACTAAAATACCAACATAACAGATGTGCAGAGGAGGCAGAAAAGATGAGCAGCAGCGAGTAGAAATTAGCAGCTACTAATTACTTTTAAAATTTGGTAAGGGAGGTTGAAATCATTAGAAGAGATCCCCAGTTTGCAAGGCTTAAAAAACTAAAATGATGATAATGTGTTACTGTCCTAATCAAAAGCCACTCTACCAATTGAATTGCTGCTGGTTTTCAATCTAACATCTTCTGCGGCAAAAAATTACTAGCATATACAATTCATAGGAGTTAACATTTCCACAGAGATATCTCTACAGAAGAATTCTGAGGGATTCAGGAAATTGAAACATGTTAAAAACAAGAAGTGGTCTTTTCACAAATAAAGCAAATAAATTTGTCTTAATGTAACACTATAGAAAAGAAACATTAAATAAAAAATTGTACTTAATTCTGTACTGGAAAAAAAATTGATAATTCTTATGGTATTTTTTTGTGACTGTTCTGGCATCATTTGCCGTCATTTGGTGATATCCATAATTTTATTGACAGTGAATTTATGTTTTACCCCTGTCGTGGACTGACCTCAGCCAGCAATCATTCTTAATCAGTGAAATAAGTATTTTAGGCAGTACTTTTAAAACAAGAGCTTATTTTTCTAGCTGAAGTAACATGGAAAAGTTCCGGTTTAATGCCTACAATCAACAGAATTTACATCAGAGTAATTGAACAATTAGTTACTTCTGATGTGATCACCTACCCCTTTTTTGAATATTGCCATACCCTCAGTGCTCTTTCAATCTTCTACAAGTTCTGCTTGTTCTTACTGGTTTTTAGGCAGCAGGCTTGAGGATGGAAAAGCTTTTAAGAAAACCAAAAATGTCCCTCCCCCAGCTTCTCCTATTCAAAGTCCTCAGAAGGCTGAGTAAGAATCCTTGGTGATTAATAGTCTCAGAAGTAGTTTGTCATCTTCAGCTGAGATGAACATGCTATATTTGTTTTGAATTTTCAAATAGATTATCCATGCATCAGGTAATTAGCGTACATATTCAAGCGTGCACCTAGGGATTTTTACTTTGCGTATTCAAATACAGTGCCTAGATAATAAAGTACTTCTCATGCATTTTACCTGATGTATTTATACTGTGCTGCATTTTTTAAGATATCATCATGCAAACAGTCTTTCATGCACCCATAATGAAATTCTAATTTTTTGTGCTTGATCTACACTTAAGTTTGGCAGCATGGCCATATCAACTGCAAGAAGGAAGTGGAGTGAGAAAGTGGGTAATACTCTTTCCTTATTTATAAGCAGAAAACATATAACTAGAAAAACAGAAAACATTAAACTACAATAGCAGAAAGGATTTGCTGGTATAGCTCTACTACAAATGGAGCATAACCAGTCAACAACTTTCACCGGTAAGTTCAGATTTGCAAAGTCTACAAACAAGCTATGAACAGCATTCACAACAGAGATGACACAAAATCAGAGAATCATAGAATCATTTTGCTTGGAAAAGACCTTTAAGATCATGGAGTCCAACTGTTAACTAACACTGCCAAAACCACCACTAAACCGTTTCCCTAAGCACCAGCTCTACACAACTTTTAAATGCCTCCAGGGATGGTGGTTCCACCACTTCCCTAGGCAGCCTGTTTGAATGCTTGATAACCCTTTCAGTCAAGAAATTTTTCCTAATATCCATCCTAAACCTCCCCTGGTGCAACCTGAGGCCATTTCCTCTTGTCCAGTTGCTTGTCAGTTGGGAGAAGAGACCGACCCCCGCCGTGCTACAACCTCCTTCAGATAGTTGTAGACAGTGATAAAGTCACCCCTGAGCCTCCTTGTCTACAGGCTGAACAACCCCTGTTCCCTCATCTCCTCCTCACAGGACTTCTCTAGACCCTTCACCAGCTTTGTTGCTCTTCTTTGGACACACTCCCAATTTCTTGCAGCGAGGGGCCTGAAACTGAACACAGTATTCGAGGTGGGGCCTCACCACTGCCAAGTACAAGGGCAAAATCACTTCCCTAGTTCAGCTGGCCCCACGATTCCTGATACAAGCCAGTATTCTATTGGTTCTATTGGTCTTGGCCACCTGGGCACACTGCTGGCTCATATTCAGCCAGCTGTCAACCAACACCCCCAGGTCCTTTTGCACCAGGCAGCTTTCCAGCCACTTTTCCCTAAGCCTGTAGCGCTGCATGGGGTTGTTGTGACCCAAGTGTAAGACCTGGCACTTGGCATTGTTGAACCTCATACCATTGACCTCAGTCCATCGATCCAGCCTGTCCAGATCCTTCTGTAGAGCCTTCCGACCCTCCAGCTGTTGACACTCCTGCCTCACAGTGTCATCTGCAAACTTACTGAGGTGCAAATTAATCCCTTCACCCAGGTTGTTGATAAAAGATATTAAACAGAACTGTCCCCAATACTGAGCCCTGGGGAACACAACTTGCGACCAGCCGCCAACTGGATTTAACTCCATTCACCACCACTCTTTGGGCCCAGCCTTCCAGCCAGTTTTTCACCCAGCCTTTGCTGTACATTAGTACAGCCATCCTGCTGTGGGAAACGGTGTCAAAGGCTTTACTGAAGTCCATGTAAGTGACATCCACAGCCTTTCCCTCATCTACTAAGCGGGTCTCCATGTCATAGAAGGAGATCAGGTTAGTCGAGCAGGACCTGCCCTTCATAAGCCCACGCTGACTGGGCCTGATCACCGGGTTGACCTGTATGTGCCATGTAATGGCATTCAAGATGACCTGCTCCATAGCCTTCCATGGCACCGATGTTAGACAGACAGCCCTGTAGTTCCCTGGATCCTCCTTCTGGCCCTTCTTGTGGATGGGTGTCACATTTGCTAATCTCCAGTCAACTGGGACCCCCATGGTTTAGCGGAACCGCTGTTAAATGATGGAAAGTGTCTTGGTGAGGAGTTCTGCCAGCTCCCTCAGTACCCTTGGGTTTATCCCATCTGGTGCCATAATCTTGTGTGTGTCTAAGTCATGTAGCAGGTCACTTCCAGGGATGAAACACATGGACTCCTGACATGTTCAACAGAATACCTTTCCTATTAGTTACACACACCTTACATATCTTTTCCGAGCATAACTAGAAAGTCGTGTTATCACACGGAGCTGATTGCTTAACCACAACATTCTTTTGGAGCAATCTGCAGTTCTTCCTAACCTTGATGCTCCCAGGGTTTTCTGTTGACCAAATCATCGATGTTTTAATTAGCCAAGGTCGTCTCCGACTGTTCCCACAGCTGGGCATGGGGCTCCTGCTGGATTCACTCTCCCCCAGCCCAGCTCCACTGTTCCCACAGTCCCTCACCATTTCCCCTTGGATTATGGGGGCTTTGTTCTGTTCCCTGTCTCTGCCTTCCAGCTCAGGGGGCTGGGTACCTGGAGAATAATTGGTCTTGCTGTTAAAGACTGAAGCAAAGATAGCATTAAGTACCTCAGCCTTTGCCTCATCCTTTGTCACTATGTTTCCACCCCTGTCTAATAAAGGATGGAGATTCTCCTTAGTTCTCCCTTTTTTGCTAATGTATTTACAGACAGTTTTTTTATTGTCTTTTATAGCAGTACCCAGACTAAGTTCTAGTTGGACTTTGGCCTTTCTAATTTTCTCCCTGCATAACCTAACGACATCCTTGCAGCCCTGCTGAGTTGCCTGCCCCTTCTTCCAAAGGTCTTTTTTCCCTCTGAGTTCCAGCCAAATCTCTCTGTTCAGCCAGGCGCAGGCCTTCTTCCCCACCAGCTCATCTTTCGGCACATGGGGACGGCCTGCTCCTGCGCCTTTTAAGATTTCCTTCTTGGAGAAAGTCCATCCTCCCCGGATTCCATTGCCCTTCAAGACTGCCTCCCAAGGAACTCTGTCAACCAGGCCTCTAAACAGGCCAAAGTCTGCCCTCCAGAAGTCCAAGGTGGCAGTTCTGCTAACCCCACTCCTTACTTCTCCAAGAATGGAAAAACTTTTACCATTTGAAGACTGCTCTGCCCAAGACGGCCTCCAAGCATCACAGGTGAAATTGCTTTGGAAAAACAAGATGAGATGAAATGTGTCCTTGCCTGTGTTCTGTACAAGTCAACTTATTTCAAAAGGAGGTAGCAGAGATGGATCACGTCAAGGTAAATATTAGAGGAATGGAAAGAATTCCATATATGAGATACATGTGTATGCACAGTGTGCATACACAAAATAACAGGGCAATATATATCAGACTATCAGACACAAAAGCAACACAGACAAGTCAGGCACCTTCGCCAGCATTTCTGCAGGAAATACTAGTATGCGATGTGACCATGTCACAATGACTATTCTGAAGCTGCACAGACAGATTTAAGGGTGAGATTTATTTTGTGTATTGGACATTGCAAGCATTTGTTCTGCAAGCCGCTTGGTTTGAAGGCTTGAGTTGGACTTCCATCGTCTTTTAATGTCGTCTTTGTTTGTTCTTATTGAAATACATGTTTGAAATCTGAGGAAGAAAAAGACCTTACCGACTTTTTGCCAAAATTTGGTGCAACTTATACTGATGGATCTCAGCGAGTTATAAATTCAGACAAAATATTCTATTGCTCTACTTCTATCCAATGGTATATTTAGCATTTTTCCTCACAGCAAACGTATTTTTACTGAGCTGTTGAAGACTAATAATACAGGTAATAAACAAAAATAATAGCAGCCTGGGTATTTTAATCCTCACATAAGTTGTTCCTGGGCAAAAGGCCAAAAGATCTGCTTCACAGTATATGACACTGCGCATTTCTTCTGCTGCCCTTTGTTATTTAATATTACTGACTGCACCATATGTACTCTAGCTGTAACTTGCTTTCTCCCTCCTGAAACACCTTTTACTAAAGACAAAATTCAACACTGATTTAAACCTATGTATCTAAGTGAGCTTACATCAGTAATTTAGAGCTGAATGCTGAAATATGCAAATAAATTTCGCTAGGGATTGAGGAGAGCCTTAATTAAAGCATCCCGGACCATTGTTGCCAAGATTTACACACGTTGGGCACCTGCAGGGAGGTACAACACACCACAGTGGCAAGCATCCTCCGGAGCCAGGCGTACAGGGACAGCGGCCCTGGTTCTGGCTGAACAATGATTTCAAACAGCGGGAACCAGATGCGTGCCGGAGCGCGCTGGCGGGAAGAAGGCGTCGACGGGGAAAACGCGGCGGAGCGTGCGCTTGTGTCACGTCACCCCGCCACTCTGAAAACCCAACCGCAGTCCCGTGCTACCGTCCGGCACCGACGGGCAGGAGCCTCTCCCAACAAACTGTGACAAAAGCACCTTTACCCCAGGTCTTCGGAAACACGTGTATACCACATACATACTCTGCCCACGTAAAATAACGCAGGATCGCATGTATTATACGCTTATAGGCTGACTCCGCTCCGCACAGCTGTACGGGCGCAGCCGGCGCATTGCCACAGCGCAGGTACGCTGCACACCTGCGGCGCGGCTGCGCGGGGTGGGGGGTGCGCGTCC
>VZSF01003767.1:757306-791895 GCA_013398295.1 Chionis minor
GGCGGGCTGTGAGGAGCCGCTGGAGCAGCCGGGCGACTGCTGCCGAGAGCCGGCGCCGCCGCCGGACATTAACCAGCTGCCGCCCTCCATCCTCCTCAAGGTGGGTCGGGGCGGGAGGGCGGGCGGGCCTCGCCGCGGCGGTCGCGGGGCTAGGCCGGCCCCCGGGGGGAGGGGAGGGGGTGTGCATGTGTGTGTGTGCATGTGTGTGTGTGCGTGTGTGTGTGTGCGCCGGTGCCCCGGGGCGGGCTCAGTGGCAGGTGGGGAGGTGGCAGCCGCCGCAGGTGGCGGGGCGGTGGGGTGCAACGCAACGCAACGGCGGGAGCAGCCACCCCTCGGCCACCCGGCGTCTGGGAGCTATACAGGCGCGTGGGGTTTTGATTTTACTTTATTTTTCAACACCCGTGTTTCGGCTGGGCGGTGGGTCGCGGCATGCCCCTGGCAGGCTGCGGCGCGGCCGGAGTGCGGGGCGCGGGAGGCACGCCGGTGTGGCGTGCTGCTGCCCGGCGCACGGCTGCGCGGAAAAAAGTTTTCGGTGGTGGGTGGGAGGGGGTAAAAATTTTGTGTTGCTGCCTGTTTCGAGTCAATGTTGGGTTCACAGTCAGCCTGGGTATTTGCAGCCCTCTTGAATGGCATGCTGTCATAACCCCTTCCCCTGTGCCGTCAAAGAACAGCCTCGCTTTCTTTTCCTGTCCCTTTTGGTTCCTTTAAGACTGTTCTCTTTTGGGAACAACTTCATTTTTAAGCTGCCCTTGTTGATCCAGTCAGTACGCTGGCTTTCTGCAGCTGAACCTTAGCTAAAAAGGTGAGTCTGGCTGGAGATGGAGCCCGTGATGTCTTGCAGAGTTTGATGCGAGTGTGTCTTTAAATTTTGGGGAATAGGGTTTCAGTATGACAGCAATTTACTCTGGAGTCAGATGGCTAAACTTAAAGCAGGGCACGGTAACAGAGGAGCGTAGGACAGATGACATTTCCTGTTCTTCGTATTCTGCTAGTTGTACAACCTCAGTGTAGAAAGTACTTCCTTTACTCGTTGCCAAACAATAACAAGCTACTTATCTGTCTCTCTTGCACATAAAATTAATTCTGTGGGGTTTTCAGTTGGTTTGTTTGGGGGCTGGGGGGTTTTTTGTTGTTTGTTTTTTGTTTTTTGGGTTTTTTTTTTAAGTTCATATGAATGTATTAGTAAGGGTATGTTATGTTTCATAGATGCACTGTCCAAATTCCTTTTTGGCAAATACTTAAAACTCGTCAGTTACCATATCTGAATTAATCTCCTGTGATGGCGGAATTAAAACTTTGTCTTTTAGTTCTTCTAAAAATTAACCCGGCTGTTTGCCACTATTCTTTGAAGATAACTTTTTCTTTGATATTCTGTTGTTTTTGAATTTCAATCCAGACTGACTTAAACACTTTTTCTGATCAGTGGTGTGAGTACTGTTCTGTGGTTACCTTAGTACTCAGTTTCACTTTTTCAAAAGTATCGATCTGTAACTCTGTCATAACCCTGTTCTTTTAATTGTGGAGGTATGTCATGCCCATCTCACCTGTAGACTAGTTTAAATTTTTTTTCCACATGGCTTTCTATTTTATATCGACACAGTATCTCAATTGTGTGTATAATTTCAAGGGATTTTTTTGACGTGTTCCCCACCTCCCACAGTGAATTTTTGTCTCTTTAGTCTACTTGTAGTCCAGCATGTTCTACAATGTTTTTGAAAAAGCCTGCACTTCATTCCAGCAGCTGGAACCAACCTGCTCACCTGTAGTGGTTTGGTTTTTTGGTGGGTTTTTTTGGTGTGGTTTTTTTTTTTTCTTTTGTTATGTCACACACACCCTCCACTCCTGCTGTTTGCCCTTCGATCCTTAGCTAGTTTTACGGGTTGCGTTGGCTGTTGTGTGTTTTTTGGGGGTTTGTTTGGGTTTTTGTGTTTGGGTGGGTTTTTTTGGCTGCTTCCATAGCATCCTCCTCTGTTAAGGGACTTACAACTTCAGTTTTCTAACCAGGTATCTTGTTAACAGGTGCCTAAAGGCCTTCATGTGCTGGGTTTTGATACAGATAGAAAATCCCAAATATAATCCTTTCTCCCAAGGTGCCATTTTATTATAAGAGAGTGGGAGACAAATATACCCAAAGTCTTTATGAAACGTTTTGCGTAGTAGTGGAGACTCAAACCTTAATACAAGGACAAGGGATTCGGGATTCCACCTTCAGAAGTCTTCAGGAGCCAGATCCCAGGTTTTTTATTATGCATCCTTCCCTTGATTCCCAGCTCTGAGACCTCCTGGTTCAGTGGTGCTGGCAGAGGAGAGGCTGTCGCCTGTGTCTGTACGTGGGCTGGAGACCAGCCCAAAGAAACGTTGTAGGAACTCCCAAGTAATAGCTGGCCACTTAGAGGTGGTACCATGGGCTGCTTGGGGGCTCTTCTGTTGTTGTCTCCCCAAAGTGAAGGGTACAGGGCTGGATGGAGGGGTTTGTCAGACTGAACTTGGCCTGCAAATCATTGGGTGCGTGGTACTGAATTGGGAAGTTCGTAGTGCAATGTGCTAGTTGATCCTGTTCCCCTGGCTGGGGAAGAGGTCTTGTCATCAGTGTGGGGGTAGAAGGGAACTGTGGTTCCACAGATCAAACAAGCTTATAGGTTGTTCTGCTTTTCATTTGGTCACTGAAACATGTATCAGGAAAAAAAGTCTTATACAGTGGGCAAAATTTCACCTTTAAGCTTTGTTGATGAGGGCTATTACCTGTGACTAAGGGTAATTTAAATCCATTCTCTAGAAAATCTGAGGGAAACTAAGGAATTAATTATAAGTCAGTCAGCTTGACTGTAACCTAGCCAGATGTGTGAATGAAAAAAAAAAAAGGGAGATGTTTGTAAGCACGCGGTGCAGAAAAGATTACAAAATCTTGTGCTATATATCACAAAAGTTTTCAAAACTTTGTGCCATATATCACAAATGTGGGTCTACTGCAATTCCACTGCCACTGCTATTTATTTCTGGAAAGCAGCAATTAATCTTCCTCTTGTACCTGTTGCCTCTTTGCAGTGCTGCTGTTGAATCGAAAAAGTTAACTGGTGTAAAATGGTCTGCAGTCTGAGTGAACTTTGTAATGCCGATTACTTCAGAGTTCCTTTTGAGCTGTATTAACAGGAACTGTGCATATGGAACACAGAAAAGAAGTTTTCTTCTGTGCTTGGTGCTACTAGAGCCTCGGCATTAGGTTGTGGGTACTAGGGTCTCCTTAAAAAACCCACAGACAAATTGGAGAGGCATCAAAGGAGAACTGGAGGTCATGGAAACATGACCTGCGATGGTAGTTGGAAGATTCTGTTAAAACTGAGTGACACTTATGTGCAGAAAGAAGTATGAAGTGCAGTCTCTTGTTATGAGAAGATTGACAAAAAGTTCTGCTGCGTTCCTGTCCTTTGTCAAATAAGAAATAATAAGCTTAATTTGATGTGAGGGGAATTTAGGTGAGATACTTGCAAAATAATACAGCGTGAGAACATTTGTATCTTGACAGAGGTGGCTTCCTGTCTCTGAGGTTATGTGAGGAGTTTGGATTTTTATTTATTAATTCATTAATTCTTTTTTTAACAGCAAGGGGGATGTGTTTATCAGGCATGTTCTAGGTGTGCTTGAACTTGCTTCAGAACAGAGAAGGGTCTAGAATAGATGACCTTTTTGATGTTGTCTTTCTCGGTTTGCTGCTTTTATTTTTATAAAGCACAAACATGTGCTGCTTTGTCTGCAGCGGAGACCCTGTGAGTTTTAGCTTAGAGCTAACATACTATGAAGGGAAGTTCAGTGTGTGTGTTTTATTGACCTTAAAGTTTTCATAAGTATATTATTATTTGAGGCACTACTGGCTTCTTTTCTTGCATCTTTACTCAATATTTTTTACTTATTTTTCTCATTCTTCCCTTGCTGTAATAACTTAGATGTTTGCTTTTGTTCATGTTGATACTAAATGCAGTGCTGCTATCACTGTGCTACTGGCACCACATTTAAGATTGTCTGAGTGATATGAAGTGGGTTTGATCGACTAGAGCTAGATACTTGGTTTTGTCTTCTTTTGAAGGCTGGCATTTATTTTTATGAGCTTATACCTGAAAAGACTGGATATACATATTATAGTTGCACTGTGATTTTTTTTTTAATTATTATTTTTTATTTTTTTTTGGCCCAGTCAGAGGCATCAAAATATATAATTTGGATTGGACTTCATACACAATTTCATGGAGTCACTATTGTAATACAAGCTTTCTTTCCTTCTCATGCAGATGTTCCCATCAGTTAATCCTGTGTAGAGTTTGTGTCAAACTTTACTTTTAGCTATAGCACTGAGAAAAATGGAAAGGGTTTTGAAACTTTGTGGCTGATGCAGGGAGGTACTTGTTATTTTATTTAAATCGTAATTGTCCTGCTGAACTCTTTATTTAGCAAAGGATAACACAACATCTTCTCCCCCCCCCAAAAAAAAATAAAAGAAGTATTTTTGCTTTCCACAGGTGTGTGTGTAAAGGTGGCTTTTGTGTAAGCATGCAGGTTTTCACATTACAGAATAAGTTATGCAACGGAGGAGACAAATAATTTGGGATAAAAGTTCTGCTTTTCCTGAAGGCAGATAGATGCCTTGACACGCATCCCCCATGGCCAATAAAACTTTTCCTGATATTGTTTAGGTGTCGCTTGGCTAGCTCTGCATCCCTGAAACTATGTACTAGTGCATGGAGAAAACGAATAGATTACAAGTTGTATACTGTTTGAATGCAAAGTAAATTTAAATGTAGCTCTTGCTTTAATTTCGTATTTGTTTATTTTGCTCAGGGTGCCTGGCCGGTGTTTGGTCTTTCACAAATTTTGGCATGTTTTAGTGTCTCGGCTTTTAAACTGTTGTCGTGATTCAGGAGCAGCGTGGGCACCTTTTAGTGAGGATAGTTGGATGGCTGTGAGTAAAACTTTTATCAGCCCCTTCAAGAAAGGTATTCTGCTTATTCCTCAGGACCCTTTTTTTCCATTAGTAGCAAAGGCAAGGTATCAGCATCTCCTTTCATTTCTTGCAGGCAGAAATTAAAGTTGTGTTTTGCGTCACAGCTAAGGCAATCCGTTAGCAAGTGACTGTTAAGGGCAGTGTCTGTCTCCCTTTTGTAATGCCTGGCTTCGTGTTCCTGCTGCTAGCTTTGTGCTCTGTGCAGTCATCGTGCGATTGCAGGGTGAGTTGATTCAGCTGTCTAATCTGACACCAGTCTAACACTGCAAAACTTTTCCTCAGGACCGGCAGCCTGAAAAGACTTTCAATCGGTACTGCCATTAAATTCAGGTAACTGGGCGTAGGGAACCGGTAAACCGTTCCTACTAATGGCAGCTTGTTATAAGAATCCTGGCTGTGATGTGAAATCACACCACCACTTTTCCTGGCTGACACGTTTTTGTTAATCACCAGAGCATTTTTAACTTTATTCCCTTTATGGGTGTACTGAGGCTCCTTTCAGGGGTGCATGCCTTCACTGCTTACATGTTTTATGTATACTCAGGTGCTCACGAATCATTCACGTTTCCTTTATTCAGTTGGGGTTATGTGTGAATAAAGTGATGAAACCTCGTAAAAACTAAGCAAATATTTCTCTCTGCTTTGTTCATCTTCTGTTGATAGATGATTCTTCAGTTTTCTGAAATAGAAACAGACAACCTTTAATAAACATAAAACCACTGGAAGCTTAACTTCCCTATGCCTGCAATTAACAAATACTGTGTTTAACAGCTCATAGTAAAATGTCATGAACTAAGCATGCTTCTTTTATTAAGTGGTACTTTAGAATTACTTTTTGATAATGAAACTTCAATTAGTTGCTGAAAAAATTTGCACCCAGTTGTTGAGCAATGAGCAATTTTCCAAGAATGAATGTATCAAGTTCATTAGCACCATGAAATGTTTCAGTTTACATTTTAATGTTCTTTTGTTGTTAATGTCGTGAACTTCTTGGTTTCAAAACAAATCTAGCTGACTCAATGTAATGAAAACAATTTCATAGATATCTGTTCTTCTTTGTTATGGAAGATTGTTATTGAGAAAAGAAAGCTTCATTCACAGGAATCTGCTAGTCACACTGAAAGATCTTTCAAATGAGAACAATGGACAGAAATAAGGGATGAACAGGATTCACCTTTTATAATCTCTCTTCTGCTCTGGGGCCTATGGTCTATATTTTGTTCATGTTCTTAAAAGTTTGTGTTCAGAAACATGTTCATCGTTCTTAAAGTTGGTAGTATCTTTAAAGAATGATACTAGCAATCAACTGAATTTTATTGCCTCTGTTCCTGAGGCAAAAGCTTCTTAAGTCTGTGCAATATATAATTCTAACTCCTTGATCTTTTAATTTTTAATTAGGATTGTCTTTTGATAAGTTAAAATTCTTCCTTGAATTATGCTTATGTTTACTTCATATTTGATTTGTATGATGTGAATTCTTGATTTTGGGAAACTTGGTGCTACGCATATTCTGTCAGCAAACACAAGCACAATTTTCTAGTATTGTACTTTGTTGTAGTAACATTCTTGGGTGTGATTGACTTTTCATTGATGGCTTTGATTGGAAGTCCAGTTAGGTACCTCCTTCACTTGATTGAACCTTGTTTGAGGAACTTGGTTTAAGGCCAAAGTTATCATATATTTACAGATAAACTAATTAAGTTTGTTATATGGATTTGCAACATTTAAATCTTAATCTTTAATCTTTTAAGAAAATATATTTGTATTCTTTTAAGAAAATATATTTGTATATATGTATTTTAGAGTGTTTTTGGAGGTGGGTTTTTTTTCCCCCCCTCTGTTCATGCTGAAATGCTAACTTATAGCACAAAGGTTCAAAGTAGTCCTTTTGCAATATGTGGCTTGAAATACCTAGTATACATTTAATGGAGAAACAATGGGGAATTTTTAAGGGCAAAGCCTATCATATAGGGACTTGGTGGTGGTGGAGACAATTACACAGAAGAACTTTTATTACCAGCTTTTCTGGTTGGACCCTTCAATACTGTTAATCAGCAGCTTCTGCCTCCCTTTCCCATTCATTGTCTTACAAAGTATTTATTCCAGGAAGTTGAAGAAAGCCCCAAAACTTGGTCAGGCACTGGTTTTTTTGATAGTCTGAAGTGTGCTGTGCAAGGACTTGATTTGGCTGAATTAAAATCCATTGAACTCACCACCTGATCCAGAATTGTGGATTGCCACAGGTGCGGGGAAACACATTGAAGATAGTATTGTGGAATTAGTTGTGTTTGTTGCTTAGAGCTAAACCAACTTGTTTACCTGGTTTTTCTCCTGTAAGGGGTTTGAATGGCTGTATCTATCAAGGAAGTAAAATTGGGACTGTTTGAATTTAGTTCTGCAGATTGAATGTGGTCTGACTGAAAGCCAGTTTGTGTGAATGCTCACTTCGGAACAAGAGCTTGACATTGAAGAACTGACTATATCTGGAAGGTATAAGGGCATCAGTGTTGAACATTATGGATGTTGAGCCTTAAATAGGATGCAGCCTGGAGGCCCAGAAATTCTTCTGCAGCCATTAGAAAAAGACAGTGATCTTGACTATCACTTGAAAGGTTGAATTGGGAGGCACTGACATCTGTTTTAGGAACTTAAGCGGAAAAAGGTTGAGACAAGAGAGAGCAGGGAACAGAATTGTAGTGGTTTTTGTTTGCTTGCTGCGTAGAACTCTCCTTCCTCCCCCTGCCTCTTGCCAACAGGAAAAAGAAGTGTGAAATGCATCTAGAAAATATTATTAAATTTGTATTTTGCTTCTTTTGAGAGTGAGGAAGGATATTTGAGTCTCTGTGGTGCTTGGAAGGGACATTAGAGAGTTGAGGGGGGGGAAAGTGAGTATTGGGCAAGTGAACGTAATGCTCGAGTACAATTTTCAGGAATTAATTGTGCTAACCAGTGGACACACTGCCCTCCGAAACTTATCTGTTGTATGCAGAAGTTAAATGAACAGGCTTTTTCCCCAGTGGCCCTTTTTTCAGTGCATTGGGATGGCCTTTAAGAGTTCTTTTTTGACAAACATCTAGGTTTCCTGGACTCCTTTGTCTTTCAGGGCTGCCTCCCAAGGGACTCTGTCAACCAGGCTCCTGAAGTTGACCAAAGTCTGCCCTCCAGAAGTCCAAGGTGGCAGTTCTGCTGAACGCCCTCCTTGCTTCTCCAAGAATCAAAAGTTCTGTCATTTCATGATCTCTGTGCCCAAGGCGGCCACCAGCTGTCACATCCCTTGAAAGTCCTCCTCTGTTCACAAACAGCAGGTCCAGCAGGGCTCCTTCCATAGTCGTCGGCTCCCTGAGCAGCTGTGCCAGGAATTTATCCCCAACGTACTCCAGGAACCTCCTAGATAGTTTCCCCTCTGCTGTAGTGTATTTCCAGCAGACATCTGGTTAAGTTGTAGTCCGTCATGAGGACAAGGGCTAGTGATTGTGAGACTTCCCAGCTGCTTATAGAGTATTTCATCTACCTCTTCATCCTGGTTGGGCGGTCTGTAGCAGACTCCCACCATGATATCAGCCTTCTTGGCTTTCCCCCTGATTCTTACCCGTAAACACTCCATCCTATTGTCACCATCATTAAGTTCTAGATGTTCATAACATACAGGGCTACCCCACCGCCTCTCTTTCCTGGCCTAACCTTTTTTATCTCAACCCATACATTTTACCTTTTTTCTGACTCTTTGTCTCATCCTGCTGCGGGGGGGGAAGTGAATGAAGGGCTGTGTGTGGTGTTTAGCTGCCTGCTGGGTTAAACCACAATACCACGGCGTCATTCAGAGTCCTTTTGTAGTTGGAACTTTCATAACTGCTGCAGAGAACAAAACGGGCAAGGCCTTGTCTTTGAACATGTACTGCTTGTTTAACTTCTGTGGCTACTCCTGTCCACACTGGAACTTCTGAAACAACTTTGTCAGCAGCTACTTTTCCCCCTGGTGGGAAGTGCTTAAGTAGGATACACGATACTCTGATTATTGTTTCCCTAAGAAGTCAATTTTTAACACCTGTACGCTCCTTAGTTGTCTCTGCAGCTGGAGTTAAGTACAGCATGGACTAAAACGTGACCACAAATGCTTTCAGACATTTCTTCCAGAATAATATTTTCTGTGCAGAAATACTATTTGTGTCAAGATCTGAATCAAACTTGCTTCTTTTTTGTTTTGGCATTGCTGCTGTTGCCTTGTCTCCTGCAGTGGCAGTAGCTCCTCTGTGATTTGTGAGGGCTTTCAGCTTTTGGTAGGATGGTAGCTGGAACACAAATTTCTTAAGGGCTTTCATATTTACAGTNAGCCTGGAGGCCCAGAAATTCTTCTGCAGCCATTAGAAAAAGACAGTGATCTTGACTATCACTTGAAAGGTTGAATTGGGAGGCACTGACATCTGTTTTAGGAACTTAAGCGGAAAAAGGTTGAGACAAGAGAGAGCAGGGAACAGAATTGTAGTGGTTTTTGTTTGCTTGCTGCGTAGAACTCTCCTTCCTCCCCCTGCCTCTTGCCAACAGGAAAAAGAAGTGTGAAATGCATCTAGAAAATATTATTAAATTTGTATTTTGCTTCTTTTGAGAGTGAGGAAGGATATTTGAGTCTCTGTGGTGCTTGGAAGGGACATTAGAGAGTTGAGGGGGGGGAAAGTGAGTATTGGGCAAGTGAACGTAATGCTCGAGTACAATTTTCAGGAATTAATTGTGCTAACCAGTGGACACACTGCCCTCCGAAACTTATCTGTTGTATGCAGAAGTTAAATGAACAGGCTTTTTCCCCAGTGGCCCTTTTTTCAGTGCATTGGGATGGCCTTTAAGAGTTCTTTTTTGACAAACATCTAGGTTTCCTGGACTCCTTTGTCTTTCAGGGCTGCCTCCCAAGGGACTCTGTCAACCAGGCTCCTGAAGTTGACCAAAGTCTGCCCTCCAGAAGTCCAAGGTGGCAGTTCTGCTGAACGCCCTCCTTGCTTCTCCAAGAATCAAAAGTTCTGTCATTTCATGATCTCTGTGCCCAAGGCGGCCACCAGCTGTCACATCCCTTGAAAGTCCTCCTCTGTTCACAAACAGCAGGTCCAGCAGGGCTCCTTCCATAGTCGTCGGCTCCCTGAGCAGCTGTGCCAGGAATTTATCCCCAACGTACTCCAGGAACCTCCTAGATAGTTTCCCCTCTGCTGTAGTGTATTTCCAGCAGACATCTGGTTAAGTTGTAGTCCGTCATGAGGACAAGGGCTAGTGATTGTGAGACTTCCCAGCTGCTTATAGAGTATTTCATCTACCTCTTCATCCTGGTTGGGCGGTCTGTAGCAGACTCCCACCATGATATCAGCCTTCTTGGCTTTCCCCCTGATTCTTACCCGTAAACACTCCATCCTATTGTCACCATCATTAAGTTCTAGATGTTCATAACATACAGGGCTACCCCACCGCCTCTCTTTCCTGGCCTAACCTTTTTTATCTCAACCCATACATTTTACCTTTTTTCTGACTCTTTGTCTCATCCTGCTGCGGGGGGGGAAGTGAATGAAGGGCTGTGTGTGGTGTTTAGCTGCCTGCTGGGTTAAACCACAATACCACGGCGTCATTCAGAGTCCTTTTGTAGTTGGAACTTTCATAACTGCTGCAGAGAACAAAACGGGCAAGGCCTTGTCTTTGAACATGTACTGCTTGTTTAACTTCTGTGGCTACTCCTGTCCACACTGGAACTTCTGAAACAACTTTGTCAGCAGCTACTTTTCCCCCTGGTGGGAAGTGCTTAAGTAGGATACACGATACTCTGATTATTGTTTCCCTAAGAAGTCAATTTTTAACACCTGTACGCTCCTTAGTTGTCTCTGCAGCTGGAGTTAAGTACAGCATGGACTAAAACGTGACCACAAATGCTTTCAGACATTTCTTCCAGAATAATATTTTCTGTGCAGAAATACTATTTGTGTCAAGATCTGAATCAAACTTGCTTCTTTTTTGTTTTGGCATTGCTGCTGTTGCCTTGTCTCCTGCAGTGGCAGTAGCTCCTCTGTGATTTGTGAGGGCTTTCAGCTTTTGGTAGGATGGTAGCTGGAACACAAATTTCTTAAGGGCTTTCATATTTACAGTGACAGCTGGATTAGCAACAGTCTTTCCTGTTCTATGTTTGGTATGTTTTTGTTTTAAGAGCTGCAAGCTCTTGTTTCTTGAAGTGAATCTGATACTTCCGCAAATAGGCATACGTATTTCCCGCTCCAGCAAAGATGAATGGATTTTATAATGCCAGCCTCAGCATCCTTTCTTAGTATTATCTGGAAACAGTCCAATGTCCATCTTGACATAGCGTGGATCATATTGTATCGTTCTCTTCTGAGGTTTTTGTGTCTGTTAAAAGATCCGGTCTTCTGTTTTGTACTGGTAGTAGAAACTCAATTTTCCTCCTGCTTTTGGTAACTTAGAATTGTTGAGAATCATCAGAGTGCCATTTTTTTCTAGTGCTTAGCATTACACTTTAGCAGTAGAAGTGTCAGATTCTGAATTACTGCTTATTATTTAGTGCTCTTTCCCTGGTTGAATGGGAGTAATGGTATTTTTTGGGTGTTGATCACAGCCCCCTCCTTGCTCCGTGCATGGATTCAGCGGTACAGACAAAAAACTGCAGGGAGGAAGCAGGCATTGATTGTTTCATCTGCACTTCTGTCTGCCTGTGTTCAACTGATTCCCTAATAAGCAACATCTATTGACTCTCGTAATGGTCAAGCAAAAGCCTGCGGGAAAACAGGATTCATGCACAATCCTTCAGCACTGTGAGGAGTCTTTCATAAACGATTTTGAGTTTTCCATAGCTAGAAGAAGAAGATGGGAGTGATAAATCTTGCAAGCCATTACAGAAGGTGGTGAATTTGATATTTTTTTTTAAATTACTATTTTTTTTTCCCTCTTGTTATATTTTGCAGATCTTATAGGAATAGTCAGCCAATTCCCCTTTGCTAAGGAGTCTTATAGTGTTATACGCATTTAAAACCACCAAGCTGAGCCATCTCCTAGAACAAGGGGACAGTAATGGTTGTTACTGTTGACAGTCGCTTGTATAGTTTGTTCTATAGAGCACTCAATGATGGAAATTCTGTAAGTTACCAGGCAGTATATTCCAGTCCTTCCATATCCTTAGACATTTAGAAGCTGAAGAATTTTTGAGACTCATTGTCCTACCCTGCAGGGATGAAATACACAGACTCCTGACGGATGTTCAACAGAAGACCTTTATTATTAGTTACACACACCTTACATATCCTTTCCGAGCATAACTAGAAAGTCGTGTTATCACACGGAGCTGATTGCTTAACCACAACATCCTCTTGGAGCAATTTGCAGTTCTTCCTAACCTTGATGCTCCCAGGGCTTTCTGCCGACCAAAGCAAAAACATTTTAATTAGCCAAGGTCGTCTCTGACTGTTCCCACAGCTGGGCATGGGGCTCCTGCTGGATTCACTCCCCCCAGCGTGGCTCCACTCTTCCCACACTACCCACCATAAAGAAGATGAAAGTGTTGTTTTGTCTAGTTTTTTTTTTACCCCCTTTGCTGTCCCTTTTCTGTTAAACAGTCCTAATCTTTTCTTTGATTGTTTTAATGTTTTCTAGACTTTGGTGCTTTGTTATGGACACTTTTCAATATTTTCAGATTTCCTTGAGCAGATTGGCCGACATTGGCTGTAGTTCTTCTGCTTAGTCCTTGATGTCCTGACTGTCTTTATTAGTTGAATGAGAGGACTGTTTTGTGTTTTGCAGCCTGTGTTTTTGTGTGGGTATCTTAGTGCCATGATTGCCTTTTTTCATTCTAGGCTGACGTGTAATTTAAAGTTCATTTGCGGTTACAGGGTACCTACGTATGTAACTCTTGACAGACGTACTTTTTATATTTATTAATAAACAACAGTATTTTTGAGGAAGGGCTAAATATAATACATGTAACAACAATTTATGAGCCTACCATAAAGTTACAGGTTGGGGTTTTTTTGCAGGCTGCTATAGTGCTCAAAACCTTGGGGTATAAAATGCTAATCCTGTGGTAGTTTCCTTGTGTGGCACTGATTTGCTCTGCTGATCTGCTGCACCATCCCATGCCCCCTTCCCACAAGACTGACTGTCCTGGTTGAGGCGAGGATAGGGTTAATTTTCGCAAGAAGCTGGGATGGGACGCAGCAGACCCAAACTAGCCAGATGGGTATTGTATATCATGGGAGCTATGCTCACTGTATAGCTGGGGAGCTGGCTGGGGTAGGGGCAGAAGATGTGCAGCAGAGTGCAGCCCATAGTTTGGTTTCATTTGGAGGAGTGTCCAGTACACCTGGAATCGACTGCCCCAGCGGTGGAAACACAGCCCTACTGTTTCCATTGGATTGATCCAAACTGAGCTGGAACAGGATGAAGCTCCAGAAAATCCGCAGTACATTGACAACATCATTTTATGGGGCAACGCAGTAGAAGGAAGTTTTTTGAGAAAGGGAATAAAATAGTTTGAATCCTTCTGAAAGCCAGTTTTGCCATAAACCAAAGTAAGGTCAAGGCACCTGTACAGGAGATCCAGGTTTTAGGAATAAAATAGCAAGACGGACATGAGTGCTTAAGTAGGATACATTCTGTTGTTACTTGTGCTAATATGACTTATTAATATGGTCAGCTGTTGTGGGATGTAGATTTTTTGTTATTGTCCTTGACTCATCAGGTTGGGAGCAACTTCTAGAACTGTGTGTTGCAATGCATGATAACACTCCTCTGCCTGTCTTTTACAAGACAGGTTAGTAATAAAATATTTCTGCCTCTAAAAATGATTGCTTCTGACAAATAATATTCTTCCCTTTCTTTACAGATATTTTCCAATTTATCCCTGAATGAGCGTTGCCTTTCAGCATCATTAGTCTGTAAATATTGGCGTGACCTCTGTTTAGATTTTCAGTTTTGGAAGCAACTGGATCTCAGTAGTCGTCAACAGGTATGAAGATATCATTGTGGAAAAATTTATGTTTTGGTGACTCAGACTTCGTTCTTAGAACTTGTACTCTTGACCAAAGGTAAATGAAAGAAACATGTAAAATGGTGACATCTGTGCTTTCAGGGGTTTTTCTACTAGAGGCTTAGATTAAGTCCTTTAAATGTAGTTTCTTTTGACTGAGATCAGTTGTTAAAAAGTGCGAGGACAAGCACTGTTTGAGATGTTTCTGGGTTACCTGTCTCAGGTCTGCATCAGTAATGATAGTTCCATTCATAAGAACTATCAGATCTCATGTTAACTGAAAGATGTGCGTGAGCTTTTATGAGGGTGCTCTAGTTTGCAGAATGGTCACCTAACTGGTGCTTGCTCTGTTTGTTTTAACAAATTTTCTTCAATTTTTCTTCAACTGGTGTTGCTCCTGCTGAGCAGAAGACAGATTGCGTCTTTTTAGGCTTTTAGCTGATCCAAGAATTAAGTATGTCTGGGATTCATGGATTTCACTTAGTGAGATCCTTACAGAGCCCTAGCCTTAGATTGTTCAGGTTAACTTTCCCATTGGAAAACTTTTTTAAGGATGCCTGTACTGTTTGTCCACCTCCTTTATCTTTCTTTTTACGTAATTACTTGCAGAGGTTTATAAAACAATTTTTTGAGAGTTTCATGAAAATACAGGGTGCAAGGGAACAACCATTGGAGCATCCCATTTGAAGAAGCAGCAATGTGAACTCATCTGTGTCAGACATAAATAGTCTACATGGGATATTATTTTCAGATCACCAATTCATAATGAAGCATTCAAGTTCTCTTGCCTCTAGAGTTACTACTTAACATATTTCTGAACCTCTATGGAAAAGTTACATAACAGATTGTCTTGATTTTTCTCAAGTGACTCCGGAGCACACTCAGACCAGAGTCTTTCTTTTACACTGTCTTGAGGTGTAGCCTTGTTTCTACTACAAAGGTTTTTAATGTTTTTGCCTGTTAGGTACGTTGGGATCTCAGTTTATCAGTTCTGACGTTGCCCTGAGAATCCTATCTTGCAAATTTTTATTGATTCCTAAACCAATATTAAGCACAAATGTTATCCTTTCTGTGTGAAGAGAATTTGGTGGTTTTGCAGTGGGTTTTTTTGGTTATTATTTGTTGGCTGGGGGGGGTTGGGTTTTTTTTTTGGTTTTTTTTAGTTTTTTGGCAGGGAAGTGTGGCTTGTTTGGTCAGGCCCTGTTTGTGGGTGGATTGTGGGGAAGTGGATTTTTGTGGTGTGTGGGGTGGTTTGTTTTTTTTCCAATTTGTCATGTTTTCTAGCTAACAGCTCCCTGATGAAATAGCAAGAAAAAAGATTAAACTTGCTACTAATGGAAAACAGATTGAATTCAGCAAAGAAAGTGTTTCTCAACTGTGCAAGAGAAAGCTGAAAGGGATTTGTGTTGCTCTCTTGCCCTGTCCAGGCTTAAAGCCAAATCTCATCTATGCTTAGTGGTGTATAAGTATTCCTGAATGTTTTTGTTAGAAATACTTTTGTTATATGTTGCCAGGTTTTTTGAAATGAAACTTTTAAAGTGAGGGAGTTCTATGCATTGTGTCTTACCTGCTTTGGTTTTGTTTGTTTTGTTTTAACTTAGAAGGTTGAGCATAAGCAATATCTTGTGTTTCTTAACTACTTTGTAGGACTGATTTCTCTTAAAGGTATTGGCATGTTAGCTAACTACAATGTGTACAGATACAAAGTCGATAGCATCTTTTTTCTTCAAAGGAGCTCTGGGAAAATAGTGCATGTATCTGATTTAATGGTCTTTCATAGACTAACACTGAAAATATGCAAGTATTGTGTGTTAAACCTGAGTAAATAACAGGAGGAAACGGCTGGGTTTTAATTAGCTGCTTTTTTTTGTGTTGTTGTTACTGTGTTGTTTCCTTCTCATCCCTTTGATTCATTAGTACCTTAAGTGACTGTTTTCCATTAAGAAGCCCGTTGTTACCTGCTGGTTTTGTATGATTACCAAAGCCTAAGTAAAAGTAAAAACCTCTTCCATTTCAGAGACATATAAACCCTTTACTGCTCTAAGTGCTGCATAAGCGTGTGAGTAGAGTGCTGCTGTAGAAGGGCAAACAAATACTTTTCTTCTAAAGATGGAGAATTCTTCATCTAAAATATGTAGAGGAACATTAACTGTTATTCTCCCCAAGTGCTGGAGCAGAATTCTTTGAAGATAACTATAAAACTGATTATACCAATATGCTTTTATGGTGGAAAAGAAATCTTTTGATTCTCCTAACGGCTTATGGAAATGCATCTTGCAAATAGTAATTTTTGTTTTAATGAAATAAAAAATGTCCATGAAAATAGTTAAATTTGTGTATTTGTATTTTCTTTGCAGGTCACTGATGAGCTGTTGGAAAAGATAGCATCAAGAAGCCAGAATATAACTGAAATCAATATTTCTGATTGTCGCAATGTGTCTGATACAGGAGTATGCATATTAGCAATTAAATGTCCTGGACTCCTACGGTATACTGCCTACAGGTGTAAACAGCTTTCTGACACCTCTATTATTGCAGTCGCCTCACAGTGTCCTCTGCTTCAGAAAGTGCATGTAGGCAATCAAGACAGACTCACTGATGAAGGCCTAAAGCAGGTAACCATCCGTTCCACAAATTTATTTTGTAAATTTAGTATCTTTCAACATCTTACCAGGTGCAAAAAGGGACATGGAAGAATGTACCCTCTTCAAGGATTTAATTAGAATTAGATGACCTCTTCTACTTTAAAAATTGGCTTGTGGACATATTTTCTTGGTGTGGTGAACACTGTTTTCTAAAGAGTGAACATACCTTTGTTTTTTTTTTTAAAAAAAAATAATACCCAGGGACTAAATGATCCCTGTTATAATAAAATCGCCAGTTTGACATCCTGTACTTCACTTCTGCTGATTGAGTTTTCCTGAGCTTAGTTGCTATTTGGAACCAGTGTTCAAATAACTCTTTTTTGCCTCATGAAAGCTGAAGGTGACTGAGATTTTTATTTGTTCGGCATAAAGGGAGGTTTCAACAACTGTCTGTCTTGTGTGTTGTGGAGCATTTAGGGTAAGCTGTGAAGACTTATGTTAAATCAAATATGCTGTCAATGGTCTAGCATACAGGCATTGTTAGCTACTTATATATATGCCCAATACATAAGTTAGTTATGTGCTGCTCTTCACTCCATTTTGTTGACTATAGTTAGAAACTTCATTTTGTAATGTGAGTAATTATAAGCTTTCTTGTTTGTGTATAGTACTTACAAAACCTGTAAAGAAATACAATTTTTAAGGGGTAGCAGAGAAGCAGAAAGAAATCTTAAGTGCCAGCTCTACAGTTCGGTCAAATCCTGTTCATTTTTTTTCTTAAATACTTGCTCTGATTTCATTAATTGTAGTTGGGATCAAAGTGCAGAGAACTGAAGGACATTCATTTTGGGCAGTGTTACAAGATCTCAGATGAAGGAATGATCATTATAGCTAAAGGATGTCTGAAGTTGCAAAGAATATACATGCAAGAAAACAAATTAGTAAGTACATGTCACGACTTTTTTTTTTTTCCACAGCATTTTCATTGTCAGAGCTTTCTCTTAGTTTTTATCTGTTTAAAATTTTCTTCTGAATAGCTGCTTTTTGGCAGTGGATTGCTTAAAGATGTTACCTAGTTGTGGAAACTTAGGTCCTACAGAGGTAGCTTGGAAGATGACTGAAAGTACAATGTCAGCTAATGCTATTCCAGGTACATATTAACTTCTGGTTTCAACATGACATTCCAGGAGTTAATAGTTTGGGAGATGCCTGATTTGCGTAGGAAAATGCTTAGTCCATACAGAATGTTTCTTTTGTTTATACCAGTATGTTTTTCTACAGTAAAAAGTGCAAACGTGTAAATGAAAAGATTTTTGGAGATTGGGTTCTTGATTACAAGTAATACACTCCAATAATCTGTTCTTGAAATATGTCACTTCCTCATCAGGATGTAGTAGAGTGGCGTGGCTGTGCTAGTAGAAGGAAGTTCTTGAGGAGCAGTAAAACTACCTTGTGTCCTAATTATAACCAGTCTCTGAAATGGTGCTTTCTAATGTTGACAGCCACTATCTCGTGGGATGGCACAGTAGAACACTAGGTTTTTTTTGCCTTTTTTTTTTCCTTTTCCTTGCAAGTAAATAGAAAAATTTGCTTGTGGTTGAATTCTTAACTGTCAGCGGATGTCAGGGTTATAACCATTAGTATGAAAACTGCTGAACTGGAACAAATAAATTGCGTTTATAAGAAAATGGCATACCTTGTACTGCAAGTCATTTGATACTTGGCTTCAAATAGACAAATACGAATGCATAAGATGATTCATTTAAGAATGGTTCTGTTGTTTGTTTTTTTTAAATATTTATTGGTTTTGATCAGAATTGTAGGAAGTTGAGAAATAGGAGATAATGGCTAAAACTGAGATCTCCGAATAATCAAATGCAGAAAAAAGGGTGTGTCTCTCTTCCCTTATCGAAACAAAACTTGAGCACTGTCAAAATTAGCCCTTGTAATATTTATCTTAATACATTAAAATCTTTAATTTTAAAAAAAAGAGAAATTAAAGTTCTGAGAAGCCTGGAAGGAAAGCATACTCCTGCAAAAATAAACTGGAGAAAGGTAGGAAAATTCAAAATATTATTAATCTTTGAATAAAGGAGGAAGAACTTGTGCATAGTCAAGGTTTGCATAATCGTATATGAAAGTTTACTTCATTGTACATAAAGATTATTGTATATATAAATACCTACATAAGTGCATTCTTCTTGGAAAATATGTGAGGTGTTAATTTGACCTTCCTTAAAGGTATGTCTCGCACTTCTTGCCATTGATTGTTTTATTCTCTTTATAGTGTGAAATGTAACTTAAGCTGACATTACAATTGTTAGCACTTAAAAGTTCTGTGGTTTTATTATCTGAAATGTCATATAAGTTCTCAGTTGAAATGGGGCATAGGAAGTATCTTCTTGTTTTTAATGCAACCAGAAAGGTGTTCTTCACTTGCACTTTATTTGGTTGCCTTCATTATTGGAAATGTAACATTTTTTATTGAAAGTAAGATAAAAATCTGTACTTAAAGGAATAGAAAACTTATTTTAATTATTTCTGATCTCTGAAAATTTGTCAAGTGACTAATCAAAGCTAACCCTTTGCACAATTTTTCATGAATGTGGTTTAATATCTAATTTTATTTAAGGCTGCTGCCCAATCTTAATTTTTCAGGAAAAAATAGGCTTGGGGCAAACTTGGTTTATGTTTGTCAAGTCCAAATTCAGCTCCTTAAATCTTGTTCTAAAAATGTAAACATGAAATAGGTTATAAGAACCTCAGGGTGTTGAATCTTCAGAATAAAATAACACTTCAGTAATTCCACTAGATGACAAAGCTGCGGAAACTCATGTGCTTTCCCCTTGCTAGGGGCAAGAGACTTTCAAGTCTTGCTGGAAGTGTAATTTTGTGTGATGAACCAAGGAAACTTGTAAGAAGTTCTCATGCAGTTATAAAAATTTTAATCTTCAAAAATAATAAAAAAAATTTTAAAAAAGAATTGTTTAATGCCACAGAGTTAGCTTAAAAAGAAGTAGTGGTTGGTGGCAAATGATAATCCCCTGTTAGATTTGTAAAATTCTGTGGGTTACTTTTGTTTTTAAGACTGTCTTCTAAATAAAACCACTTTTCATATTTGCTGTGGCACATCTTATTTCCTGCTCTTCTGGTGAAGAAGGTGGTTTGAGGAAATGTGTGTGTGTTTGTTTTCAAAATAAGTAAGTATTCATTCTCTGAAATCAAAATATTCTGTGGCAAGAAAAGTGTATTTGACATATGAGGACTTGGTTTGCGTGTTTGGAGTTCATAGACTGTCACTCTGCTATAAGACTCCTTTCCTTCCCCGCCCTGCGCCCCTGCTTTTTAAACAGCTTCTGTACCTTCCGTGTGCATAATAGAAGTCGAGTCTGTGTGTTTTGGTTTTTATTTTCTTGTTTCTTCCTTTTTCAGATGTGCTCAAAATCACGTGACTCTTGCAGGCAATTTCTCTTAATTTCGAAACGCGTAGTCCATTGTAGATGGTACGTGATGGCTGGGTTTTCATGTAGGCTTGTCTCAGACTAATGGATTTTATACTTCAAAAATACATCTATGCAGAGGCAACCAGCAGCTAAATAATGCCTTTGAGAGTGTTAGTTTACAATGAAATGTGGATCAGGCAACACAGTTCAGTTGCTTCATCTGTTGCTAAGTAACTCCATTATCAGACTGCCAAGCAGAAACAGAGACAGAAGAATTTATGTTCTGATTGTTTAATATACTAGGCATTTCACAGAAAAATGGACCCTTTCCTTTCTTTGAAATGCTGATTATATCATGGTGAGTGAAAGCTGCAAATAACAAACATCTGCAGAGGCTGTGTGAGGAAAAAGTTAACATCGCAAGGCTAACTTAACAACACAATGTTGTTGTTGTTTACATGAGTGTTTATGATTTGTATCTCTTCAAAATGTATTTATTTTTTCTTCTGCCATTTGAATGGCAGAAAAATTATATGCAAAGCCTCTTTTCGGATGCATACTGGCCAAACTGGGAACCCAGTGGGGAAAAAAAAAAGAAAAAAAATTGCAGGACTTACAAAGTGTGCCTGTATGTTGTCTTTCCTTATCTGTCCCCAAGCAGTCTGAAACAATCAAACAGTCTCACAGAAATTCAGTGTGGATGGAAGAACAGATTGTAACTCTGTCCAGACAAAACTAGGAAATTTCCTTGCTTCTTGGTTGAATTTAGTTGGACTTCTTATTTTATGGTCATGGCTGGAGTGGAATGCTATGAGTATAGCTTTCATGTTTGCTTCGTATGAAGGATTAATGTGAATGAAGCTGGTGGGAGATGAATTGGTTAATTTCAGTGTTAACTTTCCACCAACCCGTTTTTTGTCCTTCCACCCCAAATAGACAGTATGTGTCTTCAGCTGCAAAATCAGAGAACTGCTCCACACTAACATGCGTGCAGTACTCTGAGACATGGAGTGGGGCTGTGCGTAACCTGAGTTGTCAAGGAAAATCAACAATTTTTGTTGCAGCCTTCCCTAGAAGAATGGAGCCCTAAAAGGTTTTGCAACTTCTTCGTAGAGAGATGCAGGACACGTCTGTGACTACAGTGCGCCCAAAGGGAAGGACTGCCCCAGAAGCAATTTGGTACAAGCAGTGTGTAAACTATCCATTTCCTCATTATGAATAGAGGAGACCTAGATTTGAGAGATGATTTTAGAGCTGGGAAGAACCTTCTCCTCTTAACTATATTGATTTTGCACGCTAATTTCTTTTTCATTGCCTTGCCTTAACCAAGTGACTTAATGGCTAAAATTATAATACAATCGTTGCTGAAACTTAGCAGGTGGGAATTACATAGACTTGTACCTCCCTGTTCCACGCAGTGTCTGTGTTTTTTCATGGTGACATGGTGAATTAGCTGTGGATGAGGAGAAGGAGCTTCTGAAGATGGAGATGGAGTTTCAGATACTGTAACAGGATGACAGCATCCCTACTTTCTTCCCTTCTGGTCTTTTCTCTTTTTCAAGCTTGTTTAGGGGTAGATGGGAAATAATACTGCAACTAAGCTACTACAGTTGGAATTCTGGCACTATTTCTCCCTTTCCAATAAAATGATCTTGTGAATTAGATGACAAAGACAAATGATTTGTCTGACGGCTCCCAGATGTGCTCATTAAGGTGCTTATGGTCTAACTTAACCGTGTTTCTAGTTCCTTGTCTTTTGACTCTGTCCAGGAACAGTGTCTAGTGTGAGTGGAGGACATCTCAAGGTAACCAAATTTTGGCTCAGTTGGCAGTGTGTTTGATAATCTTTTTTTCATGCTCAGTGTGTGACAACACCTTTATAGTAAATATTTTACTGATAATGATTTAATGGTGTCTTTAGAGATGAGTATTCTGTTAGTGTTCTGCCCATCTTTGCAGTTTGAAGCAGATAATACAGAGTAGAAATTTGTGTTAACTGTGATGCTACGTTTGATAGAAACTATAATACTTAAGATGCGTGAATAATATGCTCTTCTAGTTTACTAAAAAAGAATTAAAATAGACTAAAAAATTTCAGGTTTATGTCACATAATTAACATACCCTTTTAAAGCATTGACTGGAATGAACCTAGTATAAAACTTTATAGGACAAAATAAACTTATTTTTCATGTTTTCTGAATAATCACAGCATAGCATAATCTCTTTAATTTATCCATATTTATCTTACTGATTCCCCCTGCCTCCCCATTTTTGACTTTGGGAAGCAGTTCTCTTTTTTCTTTATACGTGTCAGCTACAAAGCGCTTGCTTCAGCAGAGTACACTGTGCATGACACAGGGGAAACAGAGAAGGTGGAGTACTTTGCTTTGAGTTTAGTGAACACAAATTGTTGGAGGAGAAAAGTCAGTTATGAGGCATGTAAACTGTGCATCATCCAATGATGTGAACTACTGAAGTTTAGTATATATAGAAATAACTTTTTCTCTGGCAACAAGTAAATATAAGAGACTTTTGGAGAAAAATATTCCTAAAGAGTGTAATTTTCCCTGCCCCCCCCCCCCCCCCCCATATTCCATGGAATATTTCAGTTTTTACATACAATTACTTAAAACTGTTCTTCTGCTTGGAGAATTTCAGAAAAAGGATCCTTCTTACATGCTTCTTTGTGAATACTTTCCCCAAATACTTTCTAAGTAGTTTATTTCATTGTTTTGAGGTTTTGAGAAGAACCGTAGTTGTTCCAGACTTTTCCCTCTCATTTTTTTTCTATTGTAAATTAAAAACTCATTTTCTCCAGGAGAGCGCTGGTGGTTTTCTTTGTAAACACAACATGCGCATATAGGACTGGTTACTTGCTTAACGTATTTGTACATATTAAGGACGATGCCAATACTGAGATTGATTTATCCACTGTCTATCATAGCATTGGACAATGATGCTTCATCTTCTGTCAAGTATTAAATTAGAGCTTTCTAAAGCAAAAACTCCTTACCGATGACATTGTTGGTAGTATTCATTAGTAATGATAATTACTAGTATTTTTGTGTTACTCTTGTGTTTTATTTTGTCAGACATGTTACATATGCACCAAAGACTATTAACGCACCATAAAAATAATGTTTAGTGCTTTAACAATGCATTGAATAACTATACTGAAACTAAGCTGAGATACAGGAAAACGCGCTTTCATAAGAACTATTTGAGACATCTGTTTGGTATTAAAAGCTTCAGCAGTTTCAATAAGCCCTTCTGAAACACACACTCTGTTCATTTTTACAACAAAATAAAATGATTCAATCATTTCTTCAGAGTGCTGACTCATACAACCTTATTTCTCAGTGATTTTTTTTTTTTGCCTTTTTTTTGTTTAGAACTTGCATTTTTCACATGGACAGTTTATGTAATGCTGTTCTTAAGGTAAAACATTCACGATGAGTTTGGTGTTAGTAAAAGAGAAGAAAGTGAAGATTGTATGCTTGTGCATAGATATGTATTTGCTGTAAAGGCATCTGAATCAGTATGCAGGTGTTGGACTTTAATTTTCTGTATAAATGGACCTGTAATCTGGCGATAAATACAGTACTTCGTCATCACCCTTAGGTGGCGGTATTGACTTTGTAGTTGTACCAGGTTTTGCATCCTTACTGTAGTGGATTACCAATACACCGCAGACAACTACTGAATGTGCTGCTACTTCCACAGATCCTGTTTTCTCTTCGGTTCAGCTGCCAGGATCGCTGAGTAGTTCTAAATATCTTCAGACTGTTGGTGTAACAAAGTCTGCTCAACTAAATAGCGTTCAGCTGCAGTGCAGTTACGTGTTTTCCTGTTGAAGCATTTGAAGAGGTTTGCTTTGTGTAGCTCATTGAATATAAAGCGAAGAGGAAGGAGAAAACTGATAGAATTCCGGGATGCTGTGGGATGTTTTGTGTTCTTTTAAAATAGAATGAGTTTCAAGAACATAACGATGGAAATGTTGGAGCAGGTTGCCCAAAGAGGTGGCAGATGCCCCAACCCTGGAACCATTCAAGGTCAGGCTGGACGGGGCTCTGAGCGACCTGATCTGGTTGAAGATGCCCCTGCTCATTGCAGGAGGGTTGGACTAGATGACCTTTTAAGGTCCCTTCCAACCCATAGATATACTGAGTATAAAGCGAATGAGTTGAAACTAACTGCTACTGCAGATCCTGAGCGAAAACTCTGAAAACTCATATTTTCTTTTTACCCATTCCTAGATGAGACTACCTTCTGCAGTGATGATGCAGTTTTGAACTTGTGGCTTCTTAAAGGCCAAGAATGTGTCTTCCGGGATGCGTATTTAGGAATACAACACAGGAAACTGCTATTTGAAGCAAATTATTTCATGTGCACCCTTGTCTAATACTGTGGATTCTTATTTACTACATTCATTTTATTTTTAATAGTGTAGAACAAAAGCGCTTCAAGTGTCTCACTTCAGTTATATTTCAAGGGTATGTGTCAGAGGCAAACTAATTCTGGTGTAGCCCTCAGAGTCAGGTAAATGAGGAGCCCCTTAAAGTAGTAATTTTCAGCATAATGCTTAGCACCATGTTTTGGGTTTTTTATGCAGTACTTTGAGTTATTCTGGAAGTATTTTTCTATGTTGCATTGTTCAAAAGACGTCTTATCTCTGTAAGAGGAGATTTTACTCAGGAGTTGCAAGGTTGGGTTTTTGTGTTTTTCTTGTTTGTTTTTAATCTTCGCTAATGCTTTCATCTTCTTTGTGTTTTGTGGGGAGTTCTGTCCCCTCCCACCCTCCCTCCTCCAAATACTTGTCTTCAATGAGGAAACTTTGTATTGAAGCAGGCGAAAGAAAACTTCACTTTAAGATTAATTCAGTGTTTGTGAAGCTCTTTAGACTGACAGCACTGGCAACTGAAGTCCTCTTTTTGTCCACTAAACAGGTACATTGTGAGCAGCAGCAGCAGTGCAAGCTTCACCCCAGTGCCCCACCGCAGTGCTGCAAACCCTGACCTAGAGAGAGACCCCTAGCGAGGGTTAAGAGGCTTGTTCAGCCTCTTACCATTTGTGGTAGTGGATAGATATCCACATCCCAAAAGCACCAGGAACTGGACTGAAAGCACCAGCTTATTTCATGAGAACTTACGACCATCTGTCAAATGATTTAACCTCAGTTACCAAACGCCTGGGCCACTGGTAGAAGTGGTAGAAGCTCCATGTCCCGTTGCCAGTTCCCCGAGTTCAGTCTCTTTATACATACTAGTGCAGCTTTGTTATGCTATATGCTACACAAAAACAAAATGTGTGTATAGACTGTAATTTTCTTGTAAAGCTGGTTGTACACCCCTATCAGCTGCTTGACTGTACATGTAAATACTCCAGCTTAATAATAAAGTCAGCTACATGGTTTTACTCCTCTGCGCTTTTTTTTCTTTTTTTAAACAAGTACTGCACTTACTGAACCTTTTAACCAGCTATTTGATGTTGTGAGTTGACTTGTCATGTACAGTGTGTGTGTATATATACGTTTTAAAAGCAACTAAGAACTGGCGTTGTGATCTGCGTTGTTGCTTTAGTTGTGTTTTTTGCCTTTTGTTAGGTTACATGTGGTAGATTAATGGCTCTACCTACTCTACAGTTTAAAAAACTTTCAGTTTTTATATGGCTATAAAATCAGATGTTATACCACTTACAGTAATTCTTTAGGCTGTAATTTGTTACAACTTTTTATGAATACTCTATGTATAAAAATACTTAGTATTTACACTGTAAATTAACTTAATGACAAAGAACTGAGGGGTGGAATAAAGTAGGAGTGGAAAGGTGGCTGATGCACAACTGTTTTCTACTTTTTGGTCAATATTATAAGATGGTTATTTATTTGATGCTTGCAGATATACTTTGCATACAGTTTTAGAAAAGGTTAAATACATTTATTTATACATTCAAGTAATTTCTGCTAATGCCTGCACAGTAACAACTGGCATGTTAGTGAACTTGTACATCAAATTTACAAAGTACTGTAATGAATAATACCCTCAACATTGAAGATGCAAGTACTGAAAGTCCAAATGGATGGAGGTATTGTGAAAAACCTAAAAGCAACCCACAAGCAAATTGCAGCAAGGTGGGAGTTTTAAATAAAAATCAATTTTTATGCTTTCTGTATAGCTATTTAAAGAGCCATTGTATGTTGTAATTGAAATACATACCAAAGGCAATGGCAATACAGAAATGTGTAGTATTTATAAGGTATTTCTGTGTTTCTAGAGCATGCAGTGTTTTGCTTTTATTAAGTGCTCTGTCAAATTGCAAATAGAAAGTTAAAATGTAATTAGTAGTCAGCTCAGAAGATGCCCATACAATTTCTTTACTGTTGTGGTATTTTGTCTAATTTGACCTGTTAGCATTTTATGAAAAAAAGAATGAATGTAAGTAAATGCAAATTAATGGAGAGTTGCAATAGTACATTGCCTTTGAACGAGGCTTTTACTGAAGCTATAAAACCTCTGTAATGGTATGTAACTGCTGTACTGAAGAAGATGTATGCAGTGAAGTTATATTTTTTTTCCTCTGGGTTCCAGTAATTAATAATTTTATAAGAAAATTTTTGCTTCAATCTGCTTACTGAAATGATAAATTGTTACTGAACTAAGCAAAATGTTTGAGTTCTATTATGTGGGGTAGATTTATATAAATTCTAATGGACATAATAGATCTCAAGTTAAACTAGAATGTAGGCACTTGTTTGGATTTTTTGTGGTTTTTTTTGTTTTGTGGGGTTTTTTTGACTTCTGTTGTTGTTGAACAAGTTATTTGAGCTTTTAATCTGTTTTAAAAACTTGGTGTCCAGGGTTTGGTAACTGAATATGGAGCCTTTTTGATTGTTTGAAATATCCCTATTTAATTGCCATTTGGGTCAATAGTCCAAGTATTATTGTGCTACTTTAGCCACAAACAGAATTCTATGATGCCAAAGTGAAAAATCTTTCCACAAAAATATGCATTTTAATAGAATGTGTGCTGGTAGATATTCAAGTCACCTAAATTGAGTTATAACAAAAATCCTCAATTTCTATATTTTTTGGGGGGGGAGCAGAGGGGGTGGGTTGGTTTTGGTTTTTAAATCTAGTGATACTTTGTGCCAGAGACCACTGGCAAACTCGAGATGAATCACTTGCAGTTCTTCATTTTTTAAGTCGGTATCTTGACCCTTGTACTCTGTAAAAAATCTTCAGCCATTCACTTAAGGGCAGCAACAAATCAAAACTGATAATATTGCTCCCAGTGAGCAGTGATGCTTCTTGCTGAAAGAGATCAAAAGTATGATGCTGTGAAGCAAATCCTTAAAACTGTCAGTATCATTTTTTTAAAATGGTGGTAATTTGCATCCATCAGACAGAATACAAATATGTTTTTATGTGTATAGGACAAAGACAAGATTATGTAAAAATAATGAATGACAGGACAGGCGTCTTTTGTTTATATCATCTGTTCCAGAAAATTCCAGTTGAACTTTTTATCTTTATGAAGCTAGCAGAATGAACTTGTCAAATACATGAAGCTGGATGAAAACACTTTGTTTCCTGAAGAACTTGACTGTAACTTTACATAGCTTAAAGTCTTGCGTATGAGAAATCAAACCTTCTATGCAGTTAGGTGTAATGAAAGTAAGTTCTACAAATGTCTACATTCGCTCTCCTCATGCTTCTGTAGGGACCAGTGTCTGGCAACAAATGCATTCATGTTCTCTCATGGGTATCTTGAGGTGCTTTTCCAGGTTGTTGTGTTCACCAAAATACTGACATTGTTGGCACATATGTTACAGGGCAGACTGAGTAGGAATGGAGAAGGAACTGCTCAACCTATTCTAAATGTCTTTTTTTGAGTCAAGGCTGAATTGTTAACTTTTGAACTGCAACATCAGTACCCAAGATGGATAATTTTTTGGATTTACACTTAGCTGAAGACTTCTCATTATAAATTTATCATCCATATGTAAACCTGGTTTTGGTGTTCCATGTTTTATGCACTTTCATTGTTCTTTTTATCCAGAATGCTAATGCTTAAGAAACTGTGCTTGTCTGGGCTTTAGACATGGGTGCTGTTGTACTTGCTGTAGCTAATCTTGAACATCCTGTTCTGCCTTTCAGAGCTATGTCCAGCTTTGCCCCCATATTTTTCCCGGAGTCCTTAGCTTAGTGTTCCTTCTTTCTTCTGTTTTGTGTCATAACTCACCCTGCACGCCCCTCCATTAACCGTTTGAAAATTCTGTTGTGTCTGAGGCTATCCTAAAGGTTGTCTTGCTGGTGTGGTCTTCAAACACCAACTTCTGACCGTTTTCTGGTCTCCCTGCTGTGTTGGGTTTTTTTGGCCTATGTGGGGTTTGTACCTTCTTCTGACATTGTGCAGAAATTATTGTTTCCTAAAATAAGAAATTATTTTTAAACTTTTAAGTTTTTCAGCGGTTGAGGGTTATAGATACGTGTCTGTCTGGAACGTGAATGCAATGAGTGTAACCAGTTTTGGCTGGGGTGGAGTTCAAGTTCTTCATAGTAGCTCATACGGTGCTAGGATTTGGATTTGTCACCAAAACATAGTTGATAACTGAAGCCAAGGTCTTCTCTGCCTCTCGTGCTGCCCCACCAGCAAGCAGGCTGGCGTTGCACAGGGAGTTGCGAGGGGACACAGCTGGGACAGCTGACCCCAGCTGACCACGGGGGTACCCCATACTGTTATGGTGTCATGCCCAGCAATAAAACTAGAAGGCAGAAGGAGGAAGCAGGGACATTCAGAGTTATGGCGTTTGTCTTCTGAAGTAACCGTTAGTGTGGAGTCCTACTTTTCAGGAAATGGTTAACACCTTCCTAGTGATGGGAGTGAATGGATTCCTTGTTTTGCTTCACTTGCACTCCCAGATTTTGCTTTACCTTTTAAACTGTCTTTATCTCGGCCCATGACTTTTCTCACTTCTACTCTTCCAGTTCTCTTCCCCATCCCACTGGGGCAGTGAGCGAGTGGCTGCGTGGTCCTAGTTGCTGGCTGGGCATAGACCACAACAGTGGAAAAGATTGTGTTGGTGTTCCATCTCCTTCCAGTTTGGTAAAAAAAAAAAAGAAAAAACCATAAGAATGGTTTAAGAGTATTTTCTGTCTAAACTATGAAAATGTAAATTAGAAAAAAATCTAGGTTACAAAATTATGGTGAAAAGATAAAATGTGAATGGGAAGTATTTCTTTTTAAATATTTTTCTGCTTGAACATAGAGAAAATGTCTGAGCTGTGTATAAGCTGAAATGGAAAACTAACAACAGTTTGAAGGCCGAACAAAAAGTGGTTGCTACTGTTAGCATTATCTAACTATCACTTAAATGTCATAAGACAGCATTGGTGTTTGGAGGGCTAATCTGTACAATAAATAAGTTGGTTTCTTTTACGCTTCAGAGCGGTTAATGGAGAATGAAACAAGCACGTGCAAATAAATGCTCTTTAATGAACTTGCCTTACCAGTAAGGGTTAAAAACAACCAGGAAAAGAAAGAAAAAAAAGGCTAGCAAGCTTGTGTATCTTGATCATAGAATCACAGAATCATTTTGGTTGGAAAAGATTGTTAAGGTCAACCATTAACCAAGCACTGCCAAGTTACTACTAAACCACGTCCCTCAGCACCCTGTCTCTTAAATACCTCCAGGGATGGTGACTCCACTGCTTCCCTGGGCAGCCTGTTCCAGTGCTTGACACCCCTTTCGATGAATCAATTTTTCCTAATATCCAATGTAAACCTCCCCTGGCACTGCTTGAGGCTGTTTCCTCTTGTCCTATTGCCTCTTACTTGGGAGGAGAGACCGACCCCCCCCCTCACTATTCCGGCTCTAAGGGACGAACGCTGTGTGGTGTAGCAGAGTATCTGTCAGCTCACTAGCTAGCTGCTTGTACGCCGCTTGGGAAGAGCAGTCGCAGGCTCTGGCTCAGTTCTGCAAAATGGGGTTTGTTGCAAGGCATCGGTCCTGCTGCGCGCTGCCACTTGCTGCCCACGCGCCATCTCTGCTGTTCTGAACTGGGCCATCTCAGCCTGCAGTGTGTGTGTGTGTGGGAGGGTGTTAAAAATGGGCAGTTTTCTGCTGGGTTGATAAGCTGAGCTCACTGTGCAGTGAGGGCGAGAAGGTAATAGGTTGTTCAGGCAGCGTGGCTGATGCAAGGGCGGGAGCATTGCTGGATGGTAAGCAGGAGTGGGCAGCCATGAACAGTTAAGATAGCTTTACTGTTTCATTAAACAATGCTATGGATTCTGAAACCTCCTCCATGCTAAAAATAAAAATAAAAATATTAGGTTCTTACAAAATGTTTCTTCCCTCCTAAAAGAAAAAAATTACTCTTTGTTAAATGTAAGCCAGTGGGACTGCTTTGATGTGAGCGAGCGTGTAACGGCCACTGTAGTTTTCCGGAAGACTTCCAGTCACTACTTCCAAGGATTGCATTTTCACAGCAGCCATGGCGCAGTTAAAGGCACAGCAGTGCCTCTGCTCTTGCCTCCCTTATTAACGTAAATAATCACGTTCCCAAAGGATTTGTTTGTAGACGGTGCGTGTTTGGAGATGTTACACTCCCAAAGCTCTGTGATTTGTGCACCAGAGGTAGGGTTAGCCAGTTCACTGCAGCCAGGCTTTACAACAGGAATGCAGTTGTGACCAAGGAGGTGCTTATTTTGCACAGAACATCAGCTTTGCAACTCCCTGCATCGGTGCGGTTCCATTTCATTGTATCTCCAAACCTGTTCATGTTTAGAGACATTTTGTAGTTTTGAAAAGATGCTATGATGAAAGCAGTTTTACAGTTTTCTTTAAAAATGTTTTAATACTTTGATTCACTATTTAAAATACATGAAAATCAGAGTTTTCAGTTGTGCTGGTCTGATTTATTGTTTATTCTTTTGGGGGGGTGATAGGTGTTAATCTTTTATAGCCTCTTGAAAATACTAAAGACTGCTTAAGTATATAGAGAATACCTATACTCTATAACACGAGTAAGAGGTTTGTGATTGTATTCTTGAAATTGGATGATTTCAACACCTGTTACGTTAGTTTTGTTTCAATATAGTTGTTCTTTCATAAAATGTTAATTTCTAGGAGGTAATAGTGGTTGAGAACTCCTGTGGGTTTAGGCATTTCTGAATAGGTATTTCAGAAATTTGTATTTTATAGATACAAGAAAAGCTGTATGTAGTACTATTTTCCTTTGGTTTTAGTACTGCCCATTGCATCTCAGAATATCTTAGAAAATTTCTTTTTGCTATAGGAGGAGCACATTCTTGTGCTAATGTCTTATGTCTTGTTTTTATTTTTTTTTAATTTCTCAGCGCTATACAGTCTGTAAAGCACTGTACTGTTGCTGTTGCTCATAGATAATAACTTCCCGAGATTTTGAAGTATTTGCAACAAACTTTCAGTAACAAATGAGTATTGCAGTGCATTTAATGAGATAAAAATAGTATGCATTTGAGCTAAATTTGTTTACAGTATGTACATCTTGTAGATGTTCTTTGCCTTTTTTGGTTTTTTTCTACTATAGAAGTTTTATCTCACTTGTGAAAAGTGTTGCAAATAAACTATTACAAAATGGTTGCTGCAGCTGACCTTTTGTTTTTTCAGTTGTGATACTAGTCCTCAGTGAAACGATAGGAAACTCAAAGAACTCCAGTGGCTATAGAGAGAAGTGGAATTTTTTTTTTTTTAATTTTTTTCCCCCCGTGCTAAAAGAAATCTGGACAGTGGGTTTTAAACTTGAATGATACTGGTTTGACACTTAATATTACACAAACTGAAAACAAAGAACATGATTATGCTTTGGAGGAAGTAAATTTTATTGGCAGAAGGTCACAAAGTTCTTGTGATTATAGCTGGTGTGGCTGTGATGTTCTGTGAGGGTCTCTACCTGCCTCCTCTGTACCCCTCATTTCTGTTGTGGGTGGACTAATTTGGAAATTCAAAACTTCTTTGACTCTGAAGGTAATTGCAGACATTTCAGGTAATGAGTCAGTGGCTTTCTTGTTGCTTTCATGCAGGTTACAGTTTAGCTGCATTGCTATGTGCACCCAGTAAAGGACTGGGTAACATATACTCAACTAGGTAATTGTCTTTCTCTCCTGTAAAGCGCTCTCTTCTTGGACTGAAAAGAGTTATATAAACAAGGGATATTCTGTAGTGGCATGGTGAGATACTGCTATTCTAGTCTTTTCTTGCTGCTTTTACATGGAAGTAGCTGTTCACTCAGTGGTATCTTGGACTGTAGGAGCAGGTCTAATATGTCTGTGAATCTACACCTTCCCTAAAATAAAACTTGGGTGAGATAATGCAAAACCTTGCTATGTTAAGTTTTCTATTTTTTGTACCTTAACTTGGGATTTGCTAGTAATTTGCTTTGCTTCTGTGAAGGTGATGATAGTATGATTTGTACGTCAAATTAGATACAAGTAGGTGCTTGAAACAAATACTTTAAGCTTCTGTTCTCAAACTGCAGTTATTTTTAAGGAAAATTTCAAGTACATTTTCAGTAAGTGTTATAACAAGAAATAACTAAATTTGGATACCTATTTTGACCACTTTTGTCAATTTTAAGCTATTTACGTAGGGACGCATAAAAAGTGGTATTGTGTGACACTGATTTTATGATTCATAAGGTGCAGATATTTCTGTGTCTGCAGAACAATTTCTACTTGTCATTTAATACTGGCTTTTATGTTTGAAGATGAACAAAGTAATGGAAGTGCTGAAGCATATTAAAGATACTAAATGTACATTAAAAGCAGTTGAAAACTTGGCATTTGTGGCGGTATAAGCATTTTTGATCTGAAGAGTATCTCTGATTGCATTTGGTTTACATTCAGATGCTACTAGCTGTGCAGAAATTTTTATAATATAGTATATGCATAAATTCTCCACCATTTTTAGCATTTTATTTGAAAAACAAGAATTCAAATATTTCACTCTATAATATTACTGGGTTTATATTTTTAAAGAAAACTCGCAAGCAAAAATGTAATATTTTGGTCCAGTCGTTCAAAAAGAAGTTCTAATAGATTATTCTTGAATTAAACATGCTTTGTATCTTTCTATGGCCTGTATTTGTAGGAAATGCTGCTTTGAAAGAAGACAAATTTTGATGCACAATAAAAGTCAACAGGCAGACCAAAGATTTAGATATCTTGGGTTAAGACTTTGCACCCAAAATTAATTGTTCCTTTTATCTGGTAACCATTAATGATGTTCTTCCTCATGTATTAAATCTGCCATGGTGGAGTCTTTGGTATGCTGTGGCTGTGTTTACTAGGACAACTGACTGCTGCAATAGTGTGTGTTGATTGCAGGAGAGTGCAATCCTCTTCCCTCTATCTGTTTTTCCAGAAATACTTGTTTCTGACAAATTTGGCTATCTTATAAGTAACATTCCATTATGGAATGGGAATAATTTTTTGCAAATTATTTTCTTTGCTGAGCTACATGGAAAAGGGACATAATTATTACTGTTATTGTTAACCTGTTTGTATTTTTATTCAGGAGATGTATAGTTATGGTTTTCTTGATTTAAGCTTATCATGCAGAAAAGTTAGGCTCATGAGTGTAAGGAGTAATTACTAGTCCTTTAGACACCACAAAATCAGCATTTTTGTAAAAGCAGTTGTTGATTTTGAAAACAAATATTATTATTGAAGAACTACCAATTCATTTAATAGTGTTGTCTGTGCAGTTTGTATTACCTGCATAAATATAGCACAATTTCCATCTTAAGACTTGAAGTTTTCAGTTGCATTCAACATTCCCTCCTTGATTACTTTGTACAGAATTTTTCCTTCTAGTTAGCGAGTATGTGTGTGAGCAAATACTTTGCTTGGAAAAGTTCTAATTTTTTCACAAAAACAAGTAAGAAATCTGTATGAATGTCTGCTTATAAATCCTGAAAATTTAGTTCTTCTGTACGAGTTAGCAGGGAAAACTACTACAGTGTAAAGGTTATGCTTTTGCTCTGTTCCTGTCCTCTGAAAACTACAGCTTGCCTGTGTTCAAGCAAGCCAAGGTTTGCAAAGAACTAACATTATTATTTTCTGCCTATACATACTGTCTATGTTAAAGATAATTTGTTTTGAGATGCATTACTTAGCTAAATGTGTATAGAGCAATGTGGCATTGCACGGCACAATATTGTGATTTTCTGTTTAGAGTCTGAAAAGATTTGGTAAGGTTACCTGAAATTTCTTTCCCTAGATGCTAGGATCTGCTTTAAGTGTAGGACCAAGTAAGTGCAGGCAACTGTAGTTTTGTGTTGGTTTTTTTGTTGGTTTGTTTTTCCTCAGCTGGGTTTTTGTACCTTGGTGGTTTTATGTGAGGAACATGAAAAAATGACAAAACCAGGAAGCTTTTGACTCTCAGGTAGAAAATGAATGCAATAATTTAAAAAGAGGTGCCGCTCTTCTTTGAGAGGCTTTCCATCCCTTCAGCAAAAATTAGGGGAGGGAACGTGGTGAAGAACAGACCAGTGCAGTACCTTAAAACTCCCTTTTTTTTTTTTTTTTT
>VZSF01003767.1:792116-880695 GCA_013398295.1 Chionis minor
AGTTCCTTAAAAACCCCTTTTTTTTTTTTTTTTGGTGGCTTCAATTAAGATGCCAAGCTTTTGTGTTGGAAAAACTAAGAATAAAGTTGCTTGGTTGTGGGATTTGGGTGAATTTTTTTGGTTAGTTGGTTTTGGGGTTTGGGTTGTTTGTTTTGGGTGTTTGGGTTTTTTTGTTGTTCTTGTTGCGGGTTTTTTTGGGGTGTGTGTGGTGGTGTCCTGGTTTGAGGTAAAACAGGACCAATTTTGTTTTTTGGTTGTGTTTTTTGCTGGTTTTTTCGTGTTTTAATGATCAATTGGAGAAGATAGCCCAGGGATTAAAACGAATGAGAAAAGTTCTGGAAAAGCCTTGCTGGTCAAATCCTCAAGACAAAAAGCCTACACTTGCTTTCCCAGAAGTAGTATGTTCTGTGATACTGAAAAGACACTTTGTAAGTGGTGTTATAAACTTCATGCCTGCTTTTTTTTTTTCCATGGATTCCCTTAAAGCTGAGGTGAGGCCTAATCAGAGGATAGCTTCGTTGTGTTATAAATAATGCTGCTCTCCAAACGTATCCTGTCTTACAGCCTGTTCTGGCGTTTCTCTGGTGGAAAATAAATGGGGAATGGTGGTCAAATGCCCCCAAAGCTAACTTCCTTTTTTTCCATTTCTGGGACATGTATAAGTCATTAGTGTTACTAGTATTACTTCTGACAGTGAATGTAAGCTACTTTTATCACAGAGGTTTACTAATTCCTACTCCTCATGATCTTGTCTCTAAAAAAAAAAACCAAACACTCAAACAAAAAAACCCCGTAGTAATACATGGATGTGGAATAAAAGGTGTAGCTTATGATCATCAGACTAGCTTGAGAAAATTCCTTCTTGAACATGTTCCATTATGTGTAATTTCCTCAAAATGAAAAGGTGGGGGGGAATCACATCTTAAAACATTGATTCTGCTGATAGGAATTACAAAAACTGGTTTTGAATTCATCTTGAAAAGTGAAGTGTCAGACAGCTATGCAGCACAGTGTGAAAAATTAAATCACTGTTGAGCTGGAGTGTTTTTGCGATAGGTAGGCTTCTATATAGATTGCAGGTATAAATTGACACAGATATTTTCATGTTTTATCCTATGCTACGATGTGTCTTTTATAAGCATTTACCAATGGATTTCGGTTCTTTTGAAAAGACGAATGTGCTAAGTAGAGTAAAGGCTAAGAACTGGCTAGTAGACAGGTGCCACCTACTCAGTGATGGTGCCTCGTTTATAGCTTTGGGAACTTTCAACTTTATTTACGTGTACTCTGATATCTTGATGAAATACCATCTGTTACATTAACACAGTGATTTTTATCAACTAAATCGAAAATTTGTATCCGTCAGTTTTAAAGCTATTTCTGTATGAATTTGGCCAGCAAGTGCCAAAATCAGTTCTTAGACTTTTTATATTTGAATTATACAGATAGTGAAGCTCTAAATTACTCACTACCCAGTAGCTGCTGTTTGTACAGTTGTTGAATTACTGTTGGAATTGAAGGCATTTTGTCATGTAGTATTCATGTTGTTGCTTGTTTTTCTCCTTCTAAACAACCTTATGTAAACAATTTCAGTATGGGTTTATAAAATGCTTAATTTGCTATTTTAAAACTTACTTAGTCAAAGTAAATTGTATGCATCTGTATAGGGTGAAGAACTCTACTGTGTCAAATTTGTGGTTTTCTTTGGATTTTTTTTTTAAAGGCTCAACACACAACATTATTTGGGGAATTTCATGCATCATTGCCAGTGTGTGAGTTCTGATGGATTGAGGCTGACAATTCAGTCTCAATATTTTATTCCTGTTATTGGGAATGTGTTTTTTCTGACCATTGTGGACTGTTTGGGGTGGGGGCAGAAAGAAGGAATTTTCCTCTAGCTAATTATTCTATAGTTTAGGGGAACTATTTATTTGTTGTTGTAATCGAGGTTGGACCATGAGGTGGTTTTAGAGTCTCTTATCTCCTTCAAAACTCTCTCTGCTCCCCAACCAAGCAAGCAAAACCAGAATTCCAAAGCTTCAGATAAAAGGAAAAATCTGATTCTTTTGTTGAGAATTTTGATTTAACAGTAGCAACCCTAAATACTGACCTTAATTAAAAAAAAAAAAGTTTTTATGCAAAGTGTGGGAATTCTTTTGAGTCTTTATATAACTGGATTTTTTTATATCCACATTTTCTTCTTTACTATTTCTCCTCTGAAAGCTAAATGATTTTGCAGCGGTTTTATCTTTGTCATTGAATCTAATCTAGTTGTTACACAAATAGCATGTCTTTTTCTTTTAGTAACTAACTCTTTTCTATACAGTGGAAGTGGTCTGCATTGAAAACGTTTGTTGAAAGTTGTTATTTCTCTCACAAAGATTTTTGATTATTTTTTTATTGCTCTGTCTTGCAAACTGTTTGAAAGAGGCAAAGGGCTTCTGTCTTTGCAGACCTTAATTCCTTTTCAAATTCAAGTAGCAGATGACAATTATGATGCAACCCCATAATTTTCACCTTGCTGTTATTCAGTGTTATTGAGATCCTTTTAAGTTGACTGAAGTGATTTCTTTTACTTTTTTTTTCTTTTCCTCCCCTCAAGCATTCCCTCTGTTGAGCACTTTTCTCTTTGCCTCGTATACTTTCACAGTTTATTTTCAGTTTTCACTTGTTGACACCAAGTTTGTTCAAGGTCAGTTTGGTTAGCTTTAAATCTGTCTGATGCCATTAAGAGTGGCATCTTCCCTCCATTCAGTAAAAAAGAAGTAAAATACCGAAAAGATTGCTGTTTCTCATCGGAACAAGAGTCTTAAGAATTTGGAGAAGATGGAAGAGAAATCACCAGCAGGAATCACTTGGTTAAGGGCACCCAGGTGACAGTAGGATCTTTGCACAAAGTGGTTATTAGCTAGGATTTGATTGCAGAGGAGAAGGTGGTGGTGGGGTGCTGTGGTTTGGTTGTTTTGGGGGTTTTTTTTTCCCCTCTCCCCTCCTATAGCCCCCATCCCCCGGGAATGGTAGTATCAGGTGCAAACACATTGTATGCAGGACTGTGAGCGCATGCCGTCAGTAGGCCTGGCTTACGTGTAAGACAGGCTCAGACTTGGCATTATGCTGACCTCATTCAGACGGCTTCCATTTGGGCTAAAGTAAAGATTAGCCTGAAATAAATCCTGCATTGATACAACTTTATGCTCGGTCATTGAAAATGTACCTCCATGTCCAGCCTGCAGAATTTGTGCACTGTTCTTCGTCCTGTTTGACAGGGAAAACACGTCTCTCCTTCTTGTAGTTGGTCGCCTATTCCCATGAAAGTTAAGATTTCAGTGAACTTTACAACTGTTTGTGGAAAAGTATCTAGCAGTTGCTAAATGCCTGCTGTCTTTCTAATTATTGCTTTGATAATCTTTCAAGATTGCCAGACTTAGGTTTTGTTCTTTTTTCCATTGTCTGAGGTGGTTTTGGTTTTGTTGTTTTTTTTGTTTGGGGTTTTTTTTTTTTTTTTTAATAATTCCACAATACTTGAAGTATTTGCCTTCTGGGCAATGTTTAAAATTTCCCATAGGTTGCCATATGCAAAGATCTCTCATCAGTTTGATTCATGTGCATTTTGTTATGTTCTGTTCAGATAAGCCAAGAAGCATGGCAGATTATTTTTTGTTTTCTTTTCCTGGGGTCCTGCAAATGTTTTTGTTCTCTTCATGATTTTCTTTTAAAGCCTGTAGCATCGAGTTTTATTTCAAATCGGAGAGAGATCTGTTCCAGTTTAATTCCCACAATTTTGTATACTTGCCCTCCCTGTGTTCTTTTCTTCTGAAGGTCTATTTTATATCCATTATATTCATCCAGTAACCCACTTTTTAGGTTAAAAACCTCCCATTTGCAACAAAGAGGATGTAGGGATAGACAGTGAAATACAGGCTTAAATTGTCAGGCAAAATGTGATTGTTTTATTTGACAATGCTGAAACCATGGTTCTATTAAAGCCTTTGAGGATTATTGTCTGTCTTATTTTTAAGGTAAAAAACTCACTTAAACACAGGCATATGATTGCTGTGCTGTAGCATTCCCAATTTGTGCAAAGCCCTGCGCAGTCTGACCAAATCTATCTGTTGCTGTGTTTTCCTTTACTTGTTATGGTTTTTTGCCCGATCTTGCAAGGGTAGACTTCAGTATTCTGTAAATCATGATGGTGTTAACATGGTGGCCTAGAGCTTCTTGGTGGAAAAGGGCTGAGCAGAGGCCTCGTTTTCTTACTCATTCTTTCACTTCATTTCAGGATTATTCTAGGATGCATGTGAGGATGTCAGCAGGTTACGATGCACTATTGCTGTGCATGATTATCTTACCCCGTGAAGTTCAGCAGGCCTTAACAGATACCATTCCAGCTTTTCAAATGTCAACAGTTAGATTCTAGAGTTAGATTATTATTTTTAAGAGGAAATAATTGGAAAAATTAGATGAATTTTCAACAGAATTTAGTTAAAATTTAAATAGTGACTGGAGGTACTGTTTCTGAATCCTATAAGTTTTAATTAGACCTACAGCTCTTCAGAATATCTGGTTTCAGTTTTGGAAATTGAGCAGTTTACATAATTGGGTTCCTAAACTCACACCTAGGTCCTCAAAAAGTTATTTCCAAAGACTTTTAGTATGCACGGTTCCTATTAATTTTAAAATATGAGTATGCAACACTGTGGAAGTCAGGACTCTTTTATTTAGGGTACCTGATGTGTAATCTTTAAGAACAGACTCTGACCTGTGTCATTCAAATCTATTGCATAGTAGTGGAAAAGTGAGATTGTATCTTTTTGTGATGTGAATTTTAGTTCTTTAACTGGACTTCCAGACCAAAAAAGCATGTATATCTTTCAAATATGTGTTACACACTGAAATTCAAACACCCCCAACCATTAAAATCCTTGTAATTAAAAGCTAAAATAGAACCCATTTTATCTTCCTTTGTGTAGTACTACCTGTATAGATTTTATCCTTTTTTAACATATTCTCCAAGTAGCGTGATGTGATTTAAAGTCCTCTTGTACTTTTCTTTACCTGCTGTTAAAGCACACAATAGTTCCAGAGAAATAAATGGATATAAAGAACTCGCTCATTTAACTCAAACACTCTTTGTCAATAAAACAAAAATCGTATCCTTCCCCTCTTTACTTTCTCTGCCCTTTCAGTGCTACCAGCCAGCTGGCCTTTAGTGACCTCCTACAACACCAGTTGGAAAACTTTAATAATAATAGTTGGGGGGGGGGCGCGCGAAGTGCTTCTCAGTTTAACTAGAGGACATTCACTGGCTTTTCTTTTCTGGGGAAAGAGGATTTAAACAAACTTTCCGTAACATTTGTTGGACGTGTATTTCATAGTACCCACCATGAAGTTCACCGCATTTAAGGAGACGATGAAGCCGAGATGAAAAGATATAAATTCATGAAGGCTCAGCTTCACAGCTGGCGTATAATCCTTTCTGTTGTCACTGGTGCCCTGGCCCTGGTACCCAGAAGAACAAAGGCAGCTGAATTGGAAATGGTGGGAGCTGGGGAGCCTTTCGCTGGCAGCGCATCTCACGGCCATAGGCCTTGTCAGGGCGCAGTGTGATACCCTTTATTCCGGGTGACAGATGCGAGGTGGGTTCCGCGAGGGGGAAGTCATTACTAGCGTGAGGGCAGTGTCAGATCAAAAGTAACCAGTGATCAAACAAGGTAAAGGGCTGTGGAAAACAGGCTTTCTCTCCGGCCTCAGCACCTGCCGGATCACTGAGGGGAATAGTCCTTGCGTGTCAGGTTGCGTTGATTCCCTTTGATGTGGGGTGAATGAGTGAAGATGGAGGCTGAAGTGGAGAGGGAAGAGTTTTATTTCCTGTGTCTTCAGGGCAATTAAAGGTGCTTTGCTATGTAATGCTGACATGGACTTTACAGCTGGGGGGGGGAGATATGTCTGAGACACCCCTGTTTGAAGCAAAATATTCAGGGCTTGGGTTTTCTGTTTCCAGCCCTGTGGCTCACTGATGAATTTTTCAATGGCGTTGCATTTCGATGACTGAGGAAAAAAACTGACATTAATATTTTAGTTTAGTTTCTTGAAGAAGATGATAAATTGTTATAATTCTATTATTTTTTTCTAAGCCGTTTAATGAATTACTGCCTACAAGAGATTAATACCATGTGGATTTGCTCGGAACGGCAGGATTTAGATTTATTTTTTTCATTAAGGTACTCATTAAGGCATGTCTTAGGCTCACTTTCTGCATTCAATTCAAAATTTCATAAATTCATCAAAATTTTTTTAAACATGAATGGAGATGTAGACGCATATACTACAAGTATGTATTTTTTTCAATGCATGAAGATTTTTGGTATAATTCAGAAAATAAGGTCTAGTTAGCTGTAAAGTAACTGTATGTGCTTATGTGTTAACATTTCAACTGTGATAATAATAAGCCATACTTGATGTTCCACAAATAGTGTTCCAGTTATGAAATATTTATCGCTATATATACACACTTGCAAACATAAGGAATGTTATAGCTTGGGTTTTTCATGCTGTTTCATGACATAATTCTGTAAATTACTGTATTTTATTGAGAAAGCTCATTGGAACTTAAGCTGACTTCGTAATTTCTGCCTCCTTTTTATTCTATTAAAGATATTTTACAATACCTTTTGTTATGGATGGGTGTCTTTATACAGCAAAAGTAATAACAAAAAAAGTTTAGGAGGCATAATTGTCACATGGGAATTACAAATTTGTTTTTCTACTCTGAAACTAAGAACTATTTACATACACCTTGTAGAGGGTGTCTTACTGAAAATGAATTTTAATCAAATCAACTACTAGAAATTATTCTCTAGTTTGTTTAGCAATTACGTAATCCTTTTTGCTGCTAACTATAATCTAAATTTTCAGTATTTTCTAGAAGAGGCTTTGAACATCCCCCCCTCCCCCACCACCCCCCACCCCGTGTGTGTGTGTGTGTTGTGGTGTTTTTTGTTACATCTGTAAGTGGGACTCTTTGTATGTTGCCAGATATTTCAGAGAGTAAAAGGGTCCATTATTATCTCCCTTGATAGCTTAGAGTAAAACCAAAATGAAACTTGCTTAAAGAAACTCCATCAGTTTCATTATCAATTGGAAAAGCTTTACATAGTTCAGTATTGACTAAGCAAAATTGAAATGTCTGTGCGGCTCTGTAACCATTTGAAAGATAGTGCAGAATTAACAGAAAATGTAATATTCACACTATTGCAATGCCTAAGAAAATGCTAGTATTCTGACATTGTTCTGTATTTTGTGGCAGGACTTTTGTTCTTGATTGTGTAGTAGTTCAGCTTTTGTGAAACTCCAAGTTTTACTCTTACATTATTTGACCTCAGAGTCTTCCATTTCAATTGACCGTGTAGTTTAAAATGAAAATGATTTTCACACATACAACAATTACAGTCAGTGACTGGTGTTCATATATCTGTTGAAGAAAAGCTTGTTTAGTTTAGTTTATTCTTTTAATTTATTCTTTTATTTCTGAGCTACAGAGAAATAACTACAAATCCACCAAAAAAGAAAATTCAAAATGCATTTTTGTATTCCAAGAGGAAATCATATATGGTGTTCATCCTGTTGTAACCTAGATGCATAGCAAATTCATTCCCATTTATGTTTGACTACTTTACTTTATTATTTCTGTTATTGTTGGCACTCACAATCTTAAAGTTCCTGTGAGCTGTAAAGTATAATGCAACTTGAACTGTGGTGCCGTCTGAATCCTCATAGTAATCACTTTGGCCTAAAAGTTTTAGAAGAGCCCTATTATATTTTGCCTGTACTTTCTGTTCCCTTAGCAGATTTGTCATTTCACATCTAATGAGTACGCACATAATAAACATGACACATTCAGGTGTTGTGTTTATCTTCTGAAAGTTAATGTTCCAGTTGGCAAAAAATAAAAACCTATCCAAAACAAAAATGTTTTCCTAAATATGTTCTGCATTCTGGAAAAAAAGTTGTGTGAGACCCTTCTGAAGGAAATGGGCTGTTTTTCTGTTCTTTGGTTTTTTTGTTGTGTTTTTTTTAATTTCCTTTTTTTTTTCACCTGTATAGACTCTACTAGAGCTACTTGATGTGATATACCCTTTTGTAGCTCTATCTTTGTGCTCAAATTAAAAAAATGAACCCCAAAAAACTAAACATCAGAAAGTATGCAAACTTTATAAATAATGCAGCCTTCTGTATTAGGCTAATTTTGTTTCACTTGATTTACTTCTCATGAAGTATTACATAATTTTAGAGGTATCTTTCTCTTGTCTAGGAATTGAGGTATTTTTCATATTATTAGACTATTTATTCTGAATTGTTGTTCCACCTCCCTCCACTGATGGGTTTTGGTTTTCTTATTTTTTAAATAAAATGTTTTCTCTGTTAAAAGTGTGATTTTTAAAAGTAATGTGAGCCACTGCATCTGCTTTTTAATCCACAGTCTTTACCATTTTGTTCTTCCATGCGTATCCAACTTCCTTCTAAAACTATAATAATATTTGATGATAAATGCATGATTAGTTGAAGGGAATATGGAACTCTCTAGGCTTTATGTTCTTCTTTTGTGTACTGATTCCCTCTAAATTTGTTTCAAATTTAGATGCCTGCCTTCTTTTTTCACAGCATTTCTACATTGTTTAGAAAAGTAAAATTGAAGCTTGCTTCCATGTTTACTTTTGAAACCTTTCTTTTTCTCCTGAATGTGTAAAGAATTTGCTTTATTTAGATTTGCTTTACTGTTGGATCACATTTTTCCACTACAAAACTGAGTAACTCTTTGTAGCGTTAAAATGGAAGTTCTGAATCTTAACAGAAATACTGAAATCATCTGATCTTTTCTGGTAAATTGCCATAAAAGAAATTTGCCTAGATGTAAAGCTGAGAAAAATATGACTAAATGAAGGGTAGAAGGATATTTTTATCATACAAATAGCAGCTAATCAGAACAGTAGACTTGAGGAAGAATAAAAAAATCAATCAGCCTTTCTAGTTAATAGTTGCTAGAAAGGTCTAAGTCGGATCTTTCTGCTCATTGAAAATGAACAAATGAACACAGAGCCCTCCGTGACCATCCAGGTCCCAAAGTAAAGGGGAGATCATCTGTCATTCATCTCAGGGGCCAGTCCACACTTTACCACAATGCTTATTTTCAGTGTGCTGTCATTAGAGAGGAAAATGTTACATTAAAAGTGTTTTAGCTAATACAGATGAAAAAAAATTGAGTTTAGAAGAAGAGGAAATTGAAGGGGAGGATAGAATATTTCTAGATACCCGATTTACTAGAAAAGTCACTTTAAAGATAAATGAATTGAATAGTGAAATATGTACTAACTTAAAGGTAGAAATTAACTGTATTCTTAAGTTTGCAGTTCTGAATCACACAGAGTCATCTAGTGGTAATAATCCCACCTATGCATTCAAGATTTTTTGAAGGCAGTGATTGGCTCTTCATCTGGTATAAGCCTTGTTTATACCACTTACTGTGCAAGGTCGTGATTTCCTATATCACAGTAGGTGATAAGTTCCTATATCACAGTAGGTGATAAGTTCCTATATCACAGTAGGTGATAAGTTCCTATATCACCTACTGTGATATAGGAACAATAGCAACTAATAGGAGTCAAAATGGTCATTCTGTTCTACACTAGTTGGCCCCATAGCACAAAACTTGCCATAATGGCATTTGAATGTTATGTGTGGTCTTAATCTGGCATTGGTATATGTGGAGTCATCCGTCAGTAGTATAAGCATAAATTATTATTTTATTTACTAAATGAATTCAGAAGTGGTTTGCATATTGACAGATGTTTAATTCCGTAGTCTTTTGAAACTGTTGTGAAGTGCTTTCCCTGTAGGTTGATGGTGTACATAGTGTTTTTCACTCTTTGAGCTATCTGATAAATGTATCACGGTTTGAGAAAGTAAACAGGCTGATTCATTACTTTGGATGTCTTGGATGTCTTCTGTTGTGCCCACTGGATTTGCCTTTAAGAATTGTTTTTCATAAAACTTCTCAGTATGTGTAAGATTATAATCATGCTTCCAATTCCAGTGTTTTCCTTTTAGCAACAACTAGAGTGTATCTTGTGCCAACTCTTGCTAAGTCAATGCTGGAAGTACAACTCTGTGTGTGTGTATGTTGGATGCTTTAGGTACTTGAATAAGCATTCTAAAATAGTGATACAATTCATTTCATGAAGCAAGATAAATTTATGTCACAGGACACTGTGACATCCTGTTTGTTTGTTAAATCTCAAGTCCAGAATAATGGTTCATTTTACATTTTGGAGTATCTGAGGAAATTATTCAACAAAGCCTCCAACTGGAAACCTGTGTAGTATCCTACTGATTGCAGTGTTTTGTGGCTTTTTGGTGTGGTGGGTTTTTTTGGTTTTTTTGGGTTTTTTTGCTTGGTTGGGTTGGGTTTGCTTTGCTTTGTGTGTTTTTGGTGTTTGTGTTTGGGGTTTTTTTTCCTCCTTAAAGCCACTACGCTGTCACAGTGTGCTTTCTTCATTGTTGCTGTAATGCATTTACAAACGGTATGTTCTTGTAATGGAGGACAGAGCTCAAGAACAATATTCCAAATTATTAAAAAATTTGAAATTTTGAATGTGTCAAAAATAACATTGCAGTTTGGCACATCAGAAATACTGCAGATATTCAAATGAAGATCTCTGATCTACAAACAGATCTTTTTGATATGTCAGCTGCTTATGTACTGACTAATATTAGGATACCTCTGTTTCAAATACATTGCATAGGATGTGAGTAACTGATGAAGCAGCGTGTGTTAGTGAGATGAGCACATTAGTAAATTTCCCTTGATGATAGCATTAGTGATATGTGTAGCCTGTACAGATTTTTAAGGATTTAGTTAAAAAGATTGTTCTAACAAAATTACAGTAGATGAAAAAGGGCTATTAGACTAACTCTTTGGTTAACAGTGAGTACACTAGTGATAGTAATTCTGGCATAAGGAACGTATTTGCAACTACAGAAAAGGCTGCAAACTGACCTTACAAACTACACTGGAACTGCAGCTATCTTAAAAATCCGGCTCACGCATTCTGTACTTCAGTGAATAAAACAACTTTGAAATCCTGGAAAAGGTTATTAGTGTCTTTTGCGCATTTTTGAATACTCTTTCACAGTTGGTGGTGTGTCTGTTTGCAAGAAGGTGTCACCGAGGCAGTGATAAGACTCTTGAGGTGTACCAAAATGTTGGTTACCACTTCGGTTTCTAATCTGTTTGCTGGGCTGCGGAGAATGAACAGGGAGGAGGGGTGGGGGGGAAAAAAAGGAAAGGCTGGACAGTTTCCAAGGCCCCCAGTGTATGTGTATGAGAAGTTATAATTACAGGCGGCGAGGTTGACTTTTATTGGGCAGGCTTTTCTGGTGGGCTCAAAGCCCCCCTCCATCCCTTCCCAGGTGGTGGCTGGCTTTTCATGGCCAGGATTGCTTGACGTTCTCAGACGTGGCTAAATGGGACCTCCGCCGCGAGGTTCCTGTGCTGCCAGCCGACAGAAAGGGACAAATGAGAACAGATGACAAAACAGAAAGTGAGAGAGGGGAAGAAGAAAAGCAAAAACAAAAGGTAGGAATAAGAAAGAAAAGGGAAATCGTAGGGCAGGAAGGGATGGTGAAGAGGTGCGATGTCGGTAAATACCGAGCTCTAGGAAGTTGTGTGTGTATGGCAGCCACTCTTTTTGTCGCAACAAGAAGCACAGTGGAGTTTGCATTTAATATTTTGATGACCTTTGTTGTACAGTGATAGTGTGCTGTCTCCTGATAAAACAGTTATTAGGATGGTGAAATCTGAGGGGTATTTAATGGTATTGCTTGTCGAGGCCATGTGGTGGTGGACCCTTTTGTGTAATAATTTTGCAGGGTAGCTTGTTATGTTCATTTTTTGAAAGAAGTTTCTTCAAATACTTGTTTTGGTCGTCTTTCTAATTTTTATAAGCTATATCTTTGAGGTAGCGAAATCCTCTACAACTTAGAGATCCCATAACTTGTAAAACAGTTATTAATGAACATCACAAAAAATCATTTATAAAAAAAAGGAAGAAAATTGAAGTTAAAAAGGAGGGCATTTCGTCTAAAAACGAATTGAAAGAAATTCTGTACTTGACATACTAACACAAGTTCTAAATTACTTGGTTTTACATTATTTTTAAGTCTTTGTTTACTGTTCTGAAGGGAAAGGGTGGCTCTGTTTTTTGGATTAGATTGTTTTTCACTCAACAAAAAACTTAGCTGTGATTAAAGAAGCTGCTAATTCTTTTTGGTCTGCCTGAACTGTGCAGTATATAAAGTTCTACTTGCAATAAATCAAGTCATAAATTTGCCACATATTTCAAGTTTGAGTATCGATCTCATCTAATTAACTCTGATTCTTAAGATTAATAACCCACTATGATTTAGCTTAAATATTATGATCATAAACATCTCCTAGGAATTTTTTTATTTTTAATTTTTTCTTAATGCAAAAGCATTTTAAGTCTCAGACTATGTCTGAGCATGGTAAATACCAGGTCATATGTGTGCAGTCTGCATTGGCTATTTTGAATGTAGAGTTTGTTGTCCCTTATATTTAAGACTATCTTTTATAATACTGGTTGCAACACGAGCTGGATTTATTACATGAACTATAATAAATGTGGAAGAGTTTAAAATAATGCACAATTATTTATATAAGTTTCTAAAATGTAAAAGGCAGTACATAATAAATAAAAAGTGCCATGCATAACTTGACTCATTTAATTACACTTTTAACTTTAAACCTTATGAATACAGTCTACACATACTTTGGCAGTGATGAGACCTTCCATTAACAAATGAATTTGTAAACTTAAATATAAATCTTTGATGGTTTTAAAAAAAAGACAACAGCTAACGTAGATAACTCTTGCAGTGTGCTCTTATCCACTGTCCTTTTTTCTACACCAGTCTTGATGACCAGTCATCTGCTGCTTAGCCTTGCACTGCTAAAACACAAATAAGGAAGTTTTTAGGGATTGATTGAAAAGGGCAAAGCACCAAGCTGTAATGTGAAGACAGTTGGGAATGTGGAAATAGATCATTTTAAATTTACTTTGAGCATGAGTTAAGTAACATGAGGGATGGAAGAATCCTGTTGCAACTAGTACTGCTACAAAAAGAAAAAGTAGTTTTGGATGGGAGATGTGTGTGATTTGGCAGTTAAATTTTTAAAAGGTGACTTGCTCATCAAATTCTGTGAAATCTAATATGACTTTTGCCTCATCCATCTGTTCTTACTCTTTCTTGAAAAAAATTAATAAACTTCACAGCAAAGCATAATGATAAAACGCTAGCCGTACAGCACTCAGGTTATTTCCAGGGTGCTGATTTCTGCTGCTTCATGTACGACTGGCCCATCACCTTATGAATATATCTAATTACTATTGCAAATGAGTACCAGTCATTTTTGCACTGTCAGAAAAGCTTTTGTAGAATTTAAAAGTATGACCAAAGCGTGTTGTTTGTTTCTCATCTATGGCTTAGCAGGAGAGGGGTTGGAGCAGGGTCTTAGTTTACAATCATGTTTCGTTTACTGTACATACATTTTCATTTTACTGGATTAGCATTGCATTTCATATTTTCAAAGCATATTAATGAAGTGTTTATATAAAATCAGGAAAATCTAAGAAAACATTTGATGTGGTAGTCATGCCTCCCCTCCTACTGCCGTTTTTTGTGAGAGACAATGCTTTTTCTTGAATATGTTAGTAAGGTCTCACTTGGCATATTGTTCACTCATGGTGATTTGATCCTTATCCCGAGTTTTACTTTCATAATTGTTCTATAATTTCAATATTAAACATGAATTTAATAGAAATATATAATGAGCTATATTAGTTGTTGGATTAGTTGTCAGGATTTTTTTTTCTTGTATGTTTCCCTGGGACTTACATTAGCCCTGCGTATGCACTTCATATGTTTTTGTTTTTCTCTAATTGTATTCTACACTTAATTGTGGTTCTATGTAACAAGGACTCGACTTTTCTTTTGTAATTCTGGTAAGTCTAATGAACATAACTAACGAACTTCAAGGAAGAAATATTTGCTTTGTTTATTATTAATCATACCACAGATATCGTCAACGTAAAGAACAGGTAAATTAAGTCCTTCAAAAGGAACGTGTGTTGCTATCTTATTACATTTTCTAGTTCAGAAATAGTAGTTTGAAGACAAATGCAAAAATACGTTAACTGAATAGCAAAACAATAACGGGTAGAAATGCCCTGTGTCCACTTTTCCAGTGTGCTTTCTGTATCTTGAACTTTTTTGAGACTGTATTTAACTACTTGAAAAATTAATATTTTTATTAAACCTCTTCAAGTACAGCCTTTCAGGTTCGTGGGGTTTTTAAGGAAATAGTGTTCATAGTTCAGATTTAGCTAGAAAATGCTATTTATCATTCAAGAAAATACTATTCTAAAGGATTGTTATTTTGTTGGGGTTTTTTAAAAGACTGCTAAATTTATTGAGATGCTTGTTTTTAAAATTTAAATAAGTTATTTTACAACTAATGCTTTTGTTTGAATGTACTTGTATTTATCACTACAAAACATGTTCTAGTTACTGTTCTAGTGAGATGAAAATTGCAACGTCGTAATCTGTGTGCTTTTAATACTAGAGAGCATTGAGTGGTATTCTAAATATTGGTATGTGTAACAGTATTCAGCAGTGTGTTGTTCTGCTTTTCAGTTCACATGAAAAATGACCAAAATCATACCAATGTGCTATTAACAGTAACTGTTTTAAAACAAATATAATATTTGATACAAATAACAATCTTTGTATAATACTTCCAGTAAAATCCAGAGGAAACAAAAAGTAAAAATACTCTTTTACTTCAAAATATTTTATATATGTGTGCATTTAAGTCCTGAATTTAAGAACTGGAGGTCACATGAGTGATTTTGCATAACAGAAAATTGTTCTGTCTTTATACCATTAAATGTATAATTAAATGTATAAGTTAACATAAATCTGCTTTTGCAGAAACTATTAGGCATTTGCAGACACAGATTAACTTAATTTTTAAGTGTTATGCAATGTTTTTTAAAGACAGGAAAAAACCCTCTGCATGCAGTATTGTGAATGCATTATTGGATTCCCATCAACTGTGTGTTCAATATCTAGGCACACACAGGAGAGGGGAGAGGGGTGTGTATATGTATGTGCGTATACCTTAATTTTAAGCTTTGTGCATGTGGCAAGTGTTGAGAAATAGAAAGAAAATTTGTAAATTAATGCAAGGACTTGACATTTACTTTCTAATAAATTCTTGTAAAGAAATTGTTTGAGGATAAGTGCAAGTCGTATGTTCACTTGTGCATACAATTTAATAACTGAAAACAAGGCTGTTACAAGCCTTTGTGTCTCCTTCTAAATTGGAGACGTGGTATACAGTACCCTTTATCAGTGAGCTATCTCTTAATCACTGTAGATTGCATGTCTAACAGAAAATATTTTTGAATTAATGGAAATAGTACCTTTTAAATAAAAAAAAAATTTGAATAAAAAATTGCATCTAATTAATCAGTATGTAATATTACTCAGTTAATATTAAACAGTATTTTTCTTCTAAAATTACTCCAAATGTTCTGAACAGTGGTAGAAGACAAAAATAATAATATAAGCTTAATAATTTTGATTTTATTCCTGAGATTTGTACGTGATAAGCCATTTTGTGGTTGTTCATCAGAATTGTAATTTAATACATAATAAATGCAATCCATTAAAAGAAAAGTAATAGTGGTTTTAATTATTATCAACAATGCTGTGGCATTCTCCGTAGAATAGAGTAGCTGCTGTACTTTGAAATTGCAGTGGTAGTTTTATACTGACCATTTGTATATGCTGTTGTCACACAGTTTGCTTGTTAATAGCGCCTATTCTGTAATATTATATCCATTTAAATAGGAATATTTATGAATGAAAATTAATGTATGCTATATCAGGTACCAATAAAAAGAATTAACAGAGTATTTCCCGTCTCCTCAGTTATAGAAATAATCTTGAGGAGCAATATGCAAACAATTTTATGTTTGATGCTCGATAGCTTTGAGTTAAAAATCAACTGTGCTAAAGTAGCTAATGTTGAAATTATTATAGCTGTGAAACATTTAGAGTGCTCACTAGTTAGCAATGTAATTGTTTTGAGGAATGGTTAAGGTGTGTTAATGAGGGAAATGGTAGCATGATACTTCAGGTGGTTTCATGTATATTCAGATCATTAGCAATAAAAGACTGTTATTTATACCATTTCTTTTTCCTGTATGTGTAATAGGTAGTTGTTTTGTTCTTGTGATAAGATAGGCTATCTTCTTGCTGCTGTGAACATTAAAGTAGCTTTTTTTTGTGTAGCTTTTTTTTAGGTCAGCCTTTCTCTTTTATGCTCTAGTGTAGCATCGCACTTTAGGTTCACTATTTCGTGAAGGTTATTTAAAATACATGTTTATCTTTGTTTAGGTAAAAGTGACTCAGTGTAGCTGAAAAGAACAAATTAATACTAAAGGTCAGGCTGCACGACATAAAATATATCCTTATGTGATTATTTCATAGTAGTTTTTTTGCATAGTAGTTTTTTTTGTTTGAGCAAGTCCCTTTTTATTCTGTTCTTGACTAGTGTTGCACTGTGCGATCCACATAGTGCTGAAAGGGAGTAGCTCCATTTGCTCTATTTATAGCTCAAATAAAACAAAACAGATTGCCACCTTACTATTCACCATTTTTCTCTCAGTATATGGATAATAATAAATCTGGAGAAAAATACAAAAAAAGTACATAAAAGAAAGCACCTCATCACAAGAAAAAAGCTCCATTTTGAAGAGGTTCTAATCAAATGACACTGATGAAAAGAAGTCTTTGAATCTTTATTATCTCATGTAGATGGCTGAGCGCTCAAATTTTGTACTTACGAGTCACATTTTTCAATGCAGTTTGTCAAACCAGAATGTGATTAATCTATCTGTCATTCTGAATTGATATTGGGGAACGTTGTCAGAGTGTACATAATGATGTATGACTTTGTCAGCTTTTGATAGTAATATTATATTTACAACTAACAAAATTTAAACATGCATCATTTTGACCTTGAAATGAGCTTATTCTGTTCCCTTAATTGGCAAAAACGTGTGGCTCTTGATAAAAAGAAAAACAGCACTTTGCTGGAGAAATGTAGCTCATTTTAGCTTTTTGCACTCATTAATTAAGAATGCTTGTTGTTGCACACTTACTCATGTGCTAAGTTTGAAATATGATGGCAGTTAAATTTTTTTCTGCCTTTCCTTGCTGCCTTTGTGTAGGTATCATTTGAAAGACATAAAAATATTTTAAAATAGCATTCATGTTTTCAGGTACTAACTAACATATCACAATATTATTTTACCAGGCAGCCCTGAGACAAGGTTAGGGCTGAAAAGAAGTGGTCAGCATACAGGCAATATATATATTTGACTTGGAAGTCAAAGTGATTTTCTTCACTGCTGCCAGGAGCTGGCTAAAAGCCTGCAGAATGTCAAGGCAGAGGAAAGGTTTGTTCCTTCCCTGTGATAAGTTTTTGACTCTAACGCTGGAGTTTTCCAAATAGGGCAAGGTTTCCTTGTCATTGTGGGTAAATCTCCTAACTCCTTTGCATCCATTTCCCCATTGACACAGCATTGCTAATGAGAGCTACTTCATGAACTATTTGAAGAAAGTTAGTATTTCCAGTCTGCTTCAAGACTGAGAGTTAAGCCTCATGGAAGGTATCACGTGAATTGTTCAAGTTTGACTCCTGAAAATATATTGATTTCGCTGGGAGTCAGAATAGGTATTAAACTACATGCTAAAATGTCTGGCAATGTTTAACACTAATGAAGAAGAACCTACTCATTCAAGTCCCAGAGTTGCCTGTTGTAAAATCAGATAGGTTGGAATGGGCCTGCAGAAGTTACCTAGTCCAGCCTCCTGGTCAAAACTAGAGCAGGTTTGCTCAGGTCTTGTCCAGGTGAGTTTTGAACATCTGCAAGGATGGAGGTTCCACAGGCCCTCTGGGCAACCTGTTCCAGTGTCCGACCACCCTCCTGCTGTTGCACTCTTGCTAGCACAGTCTGTTACTTGTTCCAGTGAGGCAAATGCTTTGCTGTGGAGCAATATTTCATTTCACTTCACTGGTGGAGAGGCAGAAATGGCAGACTGTAGTGCTTGATAAATTGAGTAATTTTTCCAAAAATGGGGAATAATTTTGAAAATAAAAAGCATGGGTTTTATTTCTTCCAGACTTTGTGTGTAACTGGACAAGAGATCTATGTATCGGTGATTAAATAATTATTAGCAAGAATAAGAAACTGGAATAAAATTTTTATGTTTTCAAATGTTAACCTTTATATATAAAATAAGCATACTGAGACATATTTTAAGAAAGGAGCATGAAAGATGATGTAATGATAAATAGAATGGAAGAAAGGAATTGGAATTTCTAAGAATATTATTGTCAGTTCATGTACTATGGTGTATTGTCATGGAATTTGTGTCTGAATAGTTCATCTGGCAGTTTTGGGGAGGGCTGGTTATAGTAGAGAAAAATCGATGAGAAATTTCTTGTGCCTTTTTAAGGCTAATGAGCAAAGCATATCGACCTTTTTGATGGATCTCTAAGATACAGAAATGTAAACATTTTAGAGAAAGTTCTGTGATACTGCCATATTTGGAAGATTTTGTTTGCTGGAGAAATATGGTTGTAAAGAGCACGTAACTGAAGAAATGAACTCTGAAAGTTCTCCCGTCAGATCTGGTCGTTATCATAGGTTTTTTTAGTAAATTAAGCTTTTTATAGGACCAATAGCTTGTTTTCTATCCATAAATTTATTGGATTATATTGCTAATTTGCTTTATGACTTTACAGCGGGAGGAATGGCATTTCTGACAAGGAAAAGGCTTGATGCTGTGTTTGTGCTATCTCTGTGTATGTGCAGGCGCCAGAAAAGAAAGGATAGCCTTTTGGGGAGAAATGACGATTTCAGAATACAAACAATAGAAAACTGCACAAACCCCTGAAAGTCCTTATGTAGCAAACACAATTTGCAGATTAAGTGAGAGGTATTATCCTGTACAATAAGGAAGCCTTTTAGGAAAGTCTTCAGAAGTCTTTGAGGAAATGTGGGCAGTGGGAGTCTATCTATGTAAAGAATTATGCTTTCAATGAAAGTAACAATACTATTGGACAAATTCTCTCCCTCCCTCGCCCCCATTATTTTACTGAATGAACCGCTCCATTCTTTCACATTTTTAGTAGGAAATACAGGCAAGAGTGGAGGTAACTTAAACCAGCTGAACAGTAGAAAGGATGTGTGCGGGAGAATTTGTTGTTGTCTTTGTAGTTGACGAGCTGCTTTGTAAGGACATTGATCTGAAAAGGAATGGTAGGGGACTTGCATGCTCTTAAATATATAGTAATTTTTAATATAAAAATAGTGCCCCCGATTATAGCTTGCTGGAATTGAGAATTAGAATGTGTATAATTGTCGTATTTGTACGTATCTGACAAAGGAAAATGAAAGGAAAATTACGTGAATAGCTGCTTCTGCTAAAGTTAGAGTAAGTTGTTAAGCTCATTTCTATGAATAGAGAGTGTTTATAAATACTCGAGTGTTTGTAATGGGAGACAATTTTTTTTATTCTGGTGGGATAGGTATAGCAATTCTTAATCTGTCCTTCTACAATGATTGATATTCTGATCTTAAAGGAAAACTGTTACACTGTTAATTGCTCTTTTATTTCATATATAGATAAAACTGTCATTTTGTGAGTAACCCTCAGTAGCTTTGGTCAAGTAAGATTTATTTGATGTCGTTCCCCCAAAGCGCTTTGACAGGTTGTTCCAAAAAAATTTTTTTATAAGGTTTAGCTTACTCCGATTAGGCCAAAGCATATAAAGTGTGTCTCTTTAGATACGCTGCCATTCTGTAGAAATGTTTTATGTAATAAAAACATAAAAACATAAAAAAAAAAATGTAAAAAAATGTAATAAAAAACCTCTCCAGGAGTTAAAAATACTGTAAATCTTCCTTCGAGGAAGTGCAGTCCAATAATACTAAAAATCCTCTTTTTAAATGCATTTGATATTTTGGAAAAGGACAGTATCTTGTCTTTAGCTTATTGGCCAGAATGCTTTGAGTGATAATACCTAGCTCTTACTTAATTCTCTGCATTTCTAAAGTACTCTATAAATATGGAGTAGTTAATCCCTTTGAAGTGTATCAATAATAAACAATGAAAAGCTTTCTGAAACCCAGGCTTTTTCTGATACCTCAGATCCTCAGGCCCACAAGAATTAAGGTGTCTTTTGCCTTCTCAGAAGTTGTTTTTCTAATCCTGTTTTGATGGTGAATGTCTCTAATTAATGTGATCTTTTTCAGAATATTATAAATAGATTTATATTATAAGAATTCATTTACCTCCACTTACGTCTTTTACAACTAGAGGATTGCATATGTACTTTTTGGTTTTGTATCCATATAACTAACTGTAACTATATACAGAATAAAGGCAGGGACTTGAATAGTGCCTACTAAAACAATGGTTCAGATTAAAATCATGTGACATTTTCTTCTTTTAAGTGGTCAGTGGGAAGATGACTGATACATGGTTAGTGCTCTAGCGCTGAAATTCTGCTGGCCTTTAAGTCATGGTTGCTAAGTGGGAGTGAAGGATGCTGTTTTATGCTTCATATCTTTAGCTGTCACTGAATGCAATGTGGCTTTTAGGGAAATACCAAATAATGTAGCTAGAATCAGAAGCAAACCTGCTCTCTCCAACTTTGGATAGCTGGTATAGCATGGTATATATCAAGGGGGTAGAACACAGCAATTACCTCTTTGTCCTGTCTTTGGAAATTCTCTTTGTCGTTTACAGTACTCTTGAGAAGGTAAACCCAGGGTTTCTTATAGCTGAAGAACCACTATCAATAATACTGGTATTAAACACAAAAAGAAATGTACAGTCAGTACATCTTCTGCACTAGTTAGGAACATTAGACTGGAAATAGCATTCAAATAATTTCTTCCTGTAATGAAAGGTGCAGTTGTGGTTTTGATAATTTTTTGGTATTTGTCACTTCTGAATCGTTATGCTGTTACATAGTTTTGCTTCCAAGTTACCTTAGCTCATCTGGAAATTTGACGTCATGTAATGTTTCATGTTCTACAAGTTTCACCTTGCTGCCTTTATCCACCTTGTTGTCAACGTTGAATTCCTTCTTTTTAGTTCAAAAGTGTTACTTTGTCATTATGCGAAATGAATGAAGGAATAGTAGGGATTATTTTATTTTTTTTTAGTCGTGAATCAAATTCTGGTGACTTCTTGTAGTTATTTCTCTATGCAAGTATTTGCATTCTGGACTTTCTCCTGAAGTGTATTTTAGAATATTTTGTGCAGTGTAACTTGCTGGGGTGCTTGCTGCTGCCCCTTCTTGCCCACCTCACCTTCCCACCTTCCCAACCTTGAGTACAGTGTGGTGTAGAAACCGAGCAATAAATTAATCCGTCACAGAAGGGAAGAAGTGGAGATGTAGTGTTATGCCTGACTAAGTAAATTATGTTTCCCTCTCTTTCCTAGCCTTTCCAAGGCCTTTTAAAAACATATTCAAGAACATCAAAATTAGGAAGCACATTTAGAGGATGTAGTTTAGAAAACAGTAGAAAAAACAACGCAAAGAAGTTTGAGGTGATAAGTAAACAGTACAATTTGTATTCATTTGAAATTTTATCTGCTTAGAATTGCTTCTGTGAAGCTACTGAAGATCTTCACGTTTAGTTTTAGAAAACTGTAATTTGGTGTTTCCTCTCTCTTTGAGAGCAGCACTCTTAATTCAAGGCTTTCAGCAGTATTCTATCAACATACACGTCTTTAACAGCAATTGTATCATCATTCCGAGTAAGATTTGGAGGGTGAAGGAGAAATGAAAGTACTATATTAAATATAACGTTCACAGTGGTGAATCTTACAATGAAGAAATGCTTTGGAAAGCATTTCTACTGAGGTTTCTAAACATTTCTTTGTGAGTATGTATTTTTTATTGTTTTGGTTAAAATAAAACCTAAGTCAGTTCTTTCTATATTGAAAATAATTCACTGTCTCATGTTTTGCTTCTGCTTTGCAGCAAAAGTTGCTATAGTAAAATTTGCACTAAGGTGTGCACATGTTATTAATTAAACACATTGCATCTAACAAGGCAGTATTTAAAGCAGATATTAAAGAAAGTATAACAACTTGCCAGTCTACCACAGTATAAATATTAGACAGATATGAAAGATACTGGAAGAGGAAAAATTACTAGTGTGAACTCTTAGAAGAAGATAATTTCTTTAACAAACTGTGTTTTTCAAGCTATCATGTGCATTTAACTTTTTTACCTGTGCTTCAAAAATTACAACATACTAAATTTATAATACTAAGGGTCAAAACTTCCAACTAGCTGTCAGCGATTATTTGGCAACATGAATGAGCATCTCTGAAGACGCCTTTTACATTTCAATTTAGCATACTCTTAGACAGATCAGACAGGCATAGCTAGGAAGACATTTAAAATAGTGTAGGGAAAATAATGCGTCTGTTAAAATCAGCTGTTATTCCAGTATGAAGTAAAAGTGATAGGTGATACTAGTTATATCATTGCACTACTGTATGTAAAGTTGACAAATAACAAGGTAGGATTCTCTACAGAGTTACAGCAACGCTTAAAATGACTGCCTACTTTGGATGTGTAATGTGTTTATAATTGAATCCTGTCTTCAGTGGCAAAGTTGACTGGTCAAAACTAGGAGAACATTTAAGGTTGTGCATGTAACCTTTCTTAGTCTTCTTGACATACGTACTATGATACAGTTTTTAATTCATATTTTCCATTCATTTAAGTCACACACAAAATGGATGTTGCTTATATTAGTGTGAACTTAGCCAATATTTTCTGTTCGCTTGCTTTTCAAATTGTGGCCACTGGTCATATTTTACTGTTTGGTCCCCGGTTTGTATGCTGTTCTGAAGGCAGAACTTTTAATTTCCTGTTCACTCACAGATATAAGTGCCTCACAAATCTTAACCTGCTAATTTAAAAAAAAAAATTTCTCTGTTTGACTAAGGAGAAAGTGGGGAGAGGGTTGAGTCTGAAGGATCCATCAGTTAGGGCTGACCAGGTTGGGAGCAACCATAGCAAGAAAGTTTCAGCTTCACTTCTGTAACAGTTTGGAGAAGAGAGTATGAAAAGTCTGCTGCTGAACGATGAGGATGAAATTTTTTAAATAGAGACTTTTCCAACCTGTTTTGTCCTATTGAGTGGGGTTTTTTTGTGATTTTTAGTGTTTTAATATTGTAAAGGAGGATAATGAAAAGCAGAGAAAGCTAAATGTGCCCCAACTTACGAATATTTCAGGATAATCTATATTTCAGATGATCTTCTGTAGAATTAGGAAACTATACCATTGCAACAGCTTCAAGACCCAACATTTGGTTATTGTTAATATCCTGTAGGCTGTGATTCTGTGGTTCATAAACAACTGTGGGAAAGAATCAAGAGTTTCATTCAATTTTTTCTTCATATTAATGCCAGGAGCATTTTGTGAGATCGAATGCTTCGTGAAGAAGTGACACTTGCTGTTGTAATGGAAAAGAAATGTTTTATTTCTGTGTGAGTTTAGGGAGAATCGTTTAAATTTGGTTCACTGTTGTAGCATGTTTTGACTGAATGTTACTAGACTTTTTAAAATAGTAATACAATCTAACTTATTGCCAGAATGACAAATTATCTTACTCTGTAACACAGGTATGTGAATTTGGTTTTTTAGGAAAACAGTAGATAGTCTAGGACAATGGATTTATTTCCTTACCTTCATGTGTTCATTTAAGATTTTTATTGTAAATAAACAGTGGAATATCTGTAATTCAGATAAATCCTATTTGATGTGTAACTGAAAAGATTTTAAATACTTGTTATTCTCTGAATCCTTACAAACAAAGGATTTGTTGTGTGTCACTTTCTTCTCTTCCTGTTTTCATTCTTGAAAAGAATTCTTGAAAAGAATGAAAAGATAATGAAAAAAGAATTTTTTTCTTCAGGAAGAACCCCTTAATTTTCTAGAGACAGAGAAATGGGGTGCCACTATTTCGTGTAGGTTATTTTTTCCTTGAGTAAAATTGCTTTAAACCTTAATTTTATAAGCATATCTATGATAAGAAAGAGCTGTTTTCTCTTTCGAAATATTGAAGAGGGAGTGGACTTCAGAGAGTGCATACATGGATACCTTACAGTGCTTGAGTTGTTCTCTCCAACTGTTTTTGGCAGTGAGGTTCCACATTAGCTTAAATGGATTTCATGTTTATGTTTCCAAAACAATTCATTAGATAGAAAATGGCTCTTAACTTCATATGCATAAGAAAGAGACGATGACATAGCTCAGGACAAATACTCGAATTTTGATAGGGACTTCCAAAAATGCCAAATACTTCTTTGACAAGAGGTATGGTTGAAGGTAGTATGATGATATGTTGGTCATTATGTTTGATGATAAGGTATAAAAGTGTGTGACAGGTGTTACTGAACTACATACTTTGAGTTACCTGTGGCAACAAGTATAATGTTCAGTATCAGCATGCTCACTAATCTTTATTGTAATGAGTCAAAAGTATGTATTTTCCCTATTAGAGCTTCATTTTGCCATAGGCATAACTCTTCAAACCGTCTTGTCATCTGTCAGAGTACGAGCAAACAAATTTTGACACAAATCAGAAAACTGTGACAGTTGAGTGACAAGCTGTCAAAGGTTCCAGATCAATTGTACAGTTTATTGCCTTAAACTCTGCCAGGCAGGTAAATACCAGGAAAAACCCTGGAATTAATCATTACAAATAACGCAGAAATTTAAGTGATTTGAGGATAATAGATATTGAGGATCCTAAGTTATTTCGGGGCTAGAAAGAATGTTGCAGCAATGGTTTTTATAGAAATCGCTAATGCTAAATAACAGTTTGTATCATAGGAATGTTAATTTGAATATTTTCAAAGATTGTAATAGAAACACGCGTTAGGTTTTTAGGATCTAGCGTGAAAGCGTGAAAGCTAAAAGGGCAGTGGGCCATTTTCATCTCGTACTCTTATAAATAGTGCGTGTGGTAACCAGGTCTAATGTTTGGGTACACTTAACGGGAAGGGTGAGGTTGATGGCTGACCCGCAGTGGGTCAGGTTGCTGCTGCACCCTGCTCCTGGAGTCGAGCTGGGATGGAGTTATCTTTCTTTGTGGAGCCCATATGGTGCTGAGCTTTGCATTTGTGGCTGAACAGTGTTGATAACACACCTGTGTTCTGGCTGTTGCTACACAGGTGCTTGAAGACCATCGAGGCTTTATGTCCAACCCTGTCCCTCTCAAAGATCAGAAAGATGGGGCTGGGTAAGAGGCTGGGAGAGGACATAGATGGGACAGGTGACAAAACTGACCAAAAGGCTTTTTCCATACTGTGTGGTGACGTGCTCAACAATAAAAGATGAGGGTAAGAGGGAGAATACAGGGACATTTGTAGTTACAGAGTTTGTCTTTGCAAGGAACTAGTACACATACTGTGGCTCTGCTTTCCAGGAAGTTGCTGGACCATGCCTCCCAGTGGGAAGTAGTGAAATAACTCCTCTTTTTGCTTTTCTTCCATGCACATCTCTTGATTTATTTTTTTTGTTCTTAAACTTTCTTTATCTTGACCCACAAGAGATTTTATTTAAATTTCTAATAAGGAGTTGAATAATAGATTATTTATTATGAAATATTTAAAAAGACAGGTGCTTTATTTGCCCAAATATATGCTGACTTCAAATATACACTGAAATTATTAATGGCATTTGGGGTGGCACATTTTCTTAATTAGTTAATAAGCTTCTCACATTATTAGTATCTTTACTAATAACCTTAATACTCTTTCAGTTCAGGAAAATACTTGATAACAGTATAGCAACAGCTATTTAGGCATTTTGTTTTGAGGAGATCAAAGAATCATAGAATAGTTAGGGTTGGAAGGGACCTTTAAAGGTCATCTTAGCCACCTGCCTTGAGCAGGGACATCTTCAACTAAATCAGGTTGCTCGGAGCCCCGTCCAACCTGACTGTGAACGTTTCCAGGGATGAGGCATCTACCACCTCTCTGGGCAACCTGTGCCAGTGTTTCACCAACCTCATTGTAAAAAATGTCTTCCTTATATCTAGTCTGAATCTACCCTCTTTTAGTTTAAAATAATTACCCTTTGTCTTGTTGCAACCAGCCCTGCTAAAAAGTCCGTCCCCATCTTTTTTACGAGCCCCCTTTTAGTATTGAAAGGCCACAGATGGGGAGGCAGGAAGCAATGCCACAAAAAAAAAAAAAATGTTGCTCCTTAATGATGTTCGTATTTGTCATGTGTGAGAAGTTTGGGTTCAAAATATGAATAGGTACAGAAGTTAGAAAGAAACATTGGTACGTGTTTTGGGTACAAAAGGTTTTGTTTCCCAGAAACAATATCCACTTGAGAAGAGGCTCTAAATTAAGTTTATCTGAATTCAGAAGCTCTTCAAAACTCTGTGATGCACTTTTCTGTTGTCTAAAACAAAATTTATACTGGGGGACATTTTGGAATAAAATCCCTGTAAGCTTATCACATAAGCTCTTCCAGCTGATTTTAAGACCAAGGGGAAGAAATGGTGCTTTTTCTTTTGTTTTTCTTTTTGCCCAAAAAAGAAAGGCTCGGATGTTATTTCTAGTTCCTTGCTGTTGGTTAATGATGAGGAGAAAGTAGTTCAGTCCTTCCCTGAGGCTATGTCATGTCTTTTGGTGTAAGTTTTGCAAGTAAGAAGAGAGGTCTGTGTTCTTCCACCTTGTATCTGCAGTAGTGGAAGGAGATATGATTGATTTGTTTACAACAGTATGTCTTTCTGAAATGAAGATTTCTCATGTTTTTGTCAAAGGCATCTATTTGAGTATCCATTCAGGTCTAATTACAAGACGAGAATAGTGTATTTTTTTTTAAAGTAACTTCAAAATTATCTGAATTATGAAGATACTCAGATACTCACTGAATCTGAATATCCGTGATATAACTGATGTTGATGAATCCCAGTAATAAGAAAATTATTGTCAGTTTTCTGAATAATCTGGTTACAGTTTTAACAGGGACAGCATAATGCGGTCTTTTTTAAATACTGCCAGTGCAGTACTAATTCTTTAACTATTTGTGCCTTTGAGCTTCAGATTTTTAGTCATACCAATTATCTGCAAGCACTTGAAAGATGTAAACATAGAGGGAAAGAATGTCTTAAGTTGGTAGAAAGCAACACAACTCGGAAAAAATTCATGAAAGGTAAGTAACTTGATCTTCCAAAATGTTGAGCAAACCAGCTATGATGTATTTATAGTAAATGTGTTTTCACTACGTTATTTTTGTGTAACAAAATTAGATACAGATTTTAGGTGAACTGTTTGGTTTTGTTCTAGACTGTGCTTTACAGTCTGAGTGCCTGCTGGGATTTCTTTGTAGCACCATTCTATATAGAATGCATGGAGCCAGCAGGTTCCTCAAATTTGTGATCCCATTAGAAACAGAGGGATCCTTTGAGGAACTTGGCTTTGGAAGAGTAATGCAGAGGAAAAACATCCCTTATCACAAAGTCACTGGGATTGGAAGGGGCCTCTGGAGATCATCTGGTCCAACCCTCCTGCCCGAGCAGGTCCACCTACAGCAGGTTGCACAGGATGGCATCCAGGCGGGTTTGGAATGTCTCCAGAGTCAGAGACTCCACCCCCTCTCTGGGCAGCCTGTTCCAGTGCTCTGCCACCCTCAAAGGAAAGAAGTTACTCCTCATGTTGAGATGGAACTTCCTATATTAAATTTTATACCCATTTCCCCTTGTCCCATTACTGGGTACCACTGAAAAAAGACTTTTCCCCTCCTCCCGGCACCCTCCCTTTAAGGATTTGTAAACATTGATGAGATCCCCCCTCAGTGTTTTGTTCTCTAGACTAGAAAGACCGTGCCTCAGCCTTTCCTCATGAGAAGGATGTTGCAGCCCCCTAATCCTCTTTGTAGCCCTTCACTGCACCCTCTCCAGCAGTTCCCTGTCCTTCTTGAACTGGGAAGCCCAGAACTGGACAGAGCACTCCAGATGTGGCCTCACCAGGGCAGAGTAGAGAGGGAGGATGACATCCTCCACCTGCTTGCCACACTCCTCTTGGTGCACCCCAGGGTGCCATTGGCCTTCTTGGCCACAAGGGCACATTGCTGGCTCATGGTCATCCTGTTGTCCACCAGGACTCCCAGGTCGCTCTCTGCACAGCTGCTTTCCAGCCTCTCACCTGTACTGGTGCGTGGGGTTATTCCTCCCCAGGTGAAGGACCCTACCCTTGCCTTTGTTGAACTTCATTAGGTTTCTCTCTGCTCAACTCTCCAGCCTGTCCAGGTCATGCTTGATGGCAGCTCGGCCTTCTGGTGTGTCAGCCACCCCTCCCAGTTTTGTGTCATCAGCAAACTTGCTGATGGTACACTCCATCCCTTCATCCAGGTCATTGATGAATACACTGAACAGGACTGGATCCAGCACTGACCCCTGAGGAACACCACTAGTCACAGGCCTCCAACTAGACTCCGCCCCACTGGTCACAACCCTCTGAGCTCCACCTGCCAGCTATATTTCAGTCCACCCCACTGTCTATTCATCTAACCCACACTCCTAAGCTTGCCTGTGAGGATGTTGTGGGAGCCGGTGTTGAAAGCCTGAAAGCTGAAGTCAAAGTAGACAGCATCCACTGCCCTCCCCTCATCTATCCATCCTGTCATGTCATTGTAGAAGGCTATCATATTAGTCGGACGTGACTTCCCCTTGTGGAATCCATGGTTACTACTTCTGATAACCTTCTTTGCCTCCGTGTGATTGGAGATGATGCCCAGAATGAGCTGTTCGATCATCTTTCCATGGATGGCTGTGAGGCTCAGACTGTATGCTGGCCTGTCTGAAAATATTCTTTAACTAATGTGTATATAAATGCTGTATTTTATAATGTAGTGTGTATATTATATTTTTGTAGGTCACAACGTTGTTATGTGGTAGCCCAGAAGTGCCTCTGAGGCGGAGGTTTCATGTGTCGTTTTGTATGTGTAGCTTTGCAATGCTTTCTGTAGCATCATATACTCTGGTGTTCAGAAGTGCTAAAGGGGGAGAGGTAAGAGTTATTGAAATGTAAGTGACAAATTATTACCACCTTAAAAAACCAGGTGTTTTTAGTACTGAAGTTGTTCATAGTTTTGCATGTAACTCCACTTTCTTCTTCTGTAGTTTAGTTTCTGCTTTAACCTCTAGACTAATCAAAGCATGTGAAATGATAGTTTATGGTCGGAAATATTAATGAATAGGATGCTGTGATCTAAACTGAGAGGTATTTAAAGCTGAAACAGTGCTTCAGAGGTAGAAGCAAAGGAGTGGGACTGAAGAGATTTGCAGTCTATTGTGATGTGGCTTCAGATCAGGTCTGTTGAATCTGGCTGTATATAATGGAATAATGCTGCAGTTTTAGTAACAACTGTGGAGAATGGCTAGTGAAAATCAGAGCTACGTAATATGCTTTTAGTAATAAAAGCCTGGAAATACAACTTTGCTATAAAACGTTTTTGTGTATTAGAATCCAAAATGTGTCAGGACATGGGTTTGGACCCTGACTTCGTGGAGTCCAAGGTAATGAGGAGCAGTAATTTAGAAGTAATCACTATTAAGAGGTCTACATCTTAGTTGCCACCTTCAGATACATACTGTATATTATCTTTGTCTTGCTCCTACCTATTCAAGTCCCAACCAGCTTACTGTGTTCTTTTATGGTTTCTGTTGTTGTTGTTAATTTGTCAGTGTAGTGAGTGTCCCCGGTGAGGAGCTGGTGGCGGGTGGCAGCGGGGCGGCCGGGGCTGCCCTGGGCTGGACACAGCCGGTTCCAGCCGGCTCCAACCCATCCACCCGCCGCAGGGCAGGGACGAGCCCCTCCGCCAAGGGGGTGGCCAGTTCTGCGAAAGGATATTTTTTTAAAAAACACAAAAATGCTGCGCAGCAGGGTGTGACAGAAAGGAGTGAGGAAAAACTGTGAGGAACAGCCCTGCGGACACCAAGGTCCATGAAGGAGGAGGGGAGGAGGTGTGCCAGAGCGGAGATTCCCCTTGAGCCTGTAGAGAAGAACGTGGTGGAGCACGTTTCCACACAGTGGCAGCCTATGGAGATGCCCGGAAGGAAGCCACAGCCATGAGAACATGTGCCAGAGCTCCTGGAGCTGTGGCCGGTGGAGGGGAGCCTGCATGTGGGCAGGTTTTCTGGCAGGAACTGTGGCCCGTGTGGGAGCAATGGTGGAGCAGTCTGTTCCTGAAGCACAGCACCCGGTGGAATGGACCCACATTGGAGAAGTTCATGAAGGACCGTATGCTGTAGGAGGGACCCCACAGGGGAAGCGCGTGAGGAGGCAGGAGCAGCAGAGAGGAGCTGTTGCGGGCTGGCCTCAACCCCCATTCCCCATCCCCCTGCACCCCCTCAAGCAGGGAAGGACGTGGGAGAGTCGAGTCTGTTTTTCCTGTGATAGTGATTGATGAGTGATCTCTTTGACTTAACCCATGAGCTTTTCCATCTTAATTCTCTCCCCGCCTGCCGTCCTGCTAAGGAGAAGGCATGAGAGAGGGGCTGGATGGATGTCTGGCAGCCAGTCAAGGTCAGCCCACCACAGTCAGTTGTGCTTGTAACAAGTTAGTGCGCCATCTAACAGTGTCCATAGCTGGTACAAATCAGTAATTCTCATTTGGTGCCTGAACCTGCCCAAATGTGAGCTCCTGTTGGAGTCTGCCTTCTTTTTGGCTCAATTTTTAGTGAGCAGACTTGATCTGCAAAGAGATTTCCTTTTTCCTGGCAATTCTCTCAACTTTGACATTGTGAGTCATTGAGAAGAGCTCCTTTTAGAGCATTTGGACCTGTGACATTCGTGAATCTGGCTATGAATGAGAAAGCTTCCTGATCTCATGCAGAAGATTTACTCTTTGTGCAGAGATACCCTAGCGTCCCAAGTACCCAATCCTGAAACGCACAGTGTCAGCATGACCTGATTAACTGGATTCCCATATGAATTAAGATGTGCTATTTTCAGAGACTGAAAGTAATACAGACATTTTTATCATGCCTAGAGCCCAAATGAGGAAATACTCTGAATCTTTGCTGGCTTCTTCAGAGCCCTTCTGGTTATCATTGCATCATGCAGTGCATCAGGCACACTTGAGTTAGCTCAGCAGAACAGACTGTGATCAGGTATGTCTAGAATATGTGTGTTGATTACAATTTCTTAATAAAAATTTTCTTTATTAGTTTTTTTTTTTTACTTTCTCTTTTGTCCATTGGGACAACCATGAATCACCAGCAACTCATACTCTTGAGAATCTTTAGGATTCACCAGCTGTTCATGGTGCTGGATATTATTTTCCTGTTATTTAGAAAATGCATTCTCTGCTAATGCTCTGTCATAGCACCTCATAAGCAGAAAGATTAAAAATACTTGTTGTTAGAATGCAGTATTTTATTCTTGCATGTTATTGATCCATAAACACTTTCAATCTCTTGTGAGAAAGACTGTTGTCTCTGTTGAAAGACTGAGGAAAAAATTAAGAAACTGCACTTAGAGAAGTTGTCATTATAATGACAGGCGATTTAGTTTGAGGTAACTGGAGCAGTAAAGAATGCAATCAATCATATCAGCAAGTATTTTTACAAATTTTATTAGTCTCTGACAAATGTTATACAGATCACCAAGGTCATTTCATAGTGAAGCTGGGATATTGTTTCATATTCTTACAGCAACAAGAGTGCTTTAAATAAACTGCATGTCCAGTTTCCTAGGGTTCTTGCAGTGCAGTGAAGCAATGAGACAGGAAATAAAAACAGCTGTAAAACAAAGCAGTCATTTTTTCCTGTTCGTGTAGGGCACATTTTAAGGCTAATGGTTCTAATTTTTGGGCAAAACAGCTGTTTTAGTGACAGTCGCTGTCAGGTATTAAGTCTTCCAGTTTGTCCAGTCCCTGTTAAATGACTTCACCTCAGTAAAGCACATTCCATGGGCCTTGGGTTAAGTATATTTGCACTGGCACTTACTAGATCTATTTCTCACAAGAAAATTACCACCACACTTGGTAGGATGTGGAAACAAATGTGCATCCCTTAGATAAGATCTCATTAAGTTAAAACCCCCAACTGAAAACACAAAAAGCTTATTGTCCTTTTCCTTCAAAAGGCAAAGTCTTATGGCACTCCCTTGAAAACATTTACCCAAGAAACTTTTGATGTTGTCACATACGCATTTTGGGGAGATGCCAAATTTGGTACTCCCCCAGCAATTATTTTCTGCTGGTTACTTTCTATTACATATGTCTATAGTCACTCCAACTGACGGATCAGAGCTGTAACCTGCTGAGCGTGGTTTGTTTTGTGGTGTTTGGTTGCATTTTGTTTTTTTTTACTTCTCCTTTTAGCTTTGAAACTGATGTGCCTTCTGAAAGATTTGTCATTGTGAACTGGATGACTATTTGGCATATTAAGTAATTGAGAAGAGTAAAGAAGAGAAAAAGCAAATCTGCTGGCAGCTATGACTACAGTTGAGTTATGTTTTTATGCTCTCACTACTTGTCATGGTTTAACCCCAACTGCAGCTATAACCGTGCAGTTGCTCACTAGCTCCCCCCAGTTGCGACAGAGGAGAGAATAAGAAGAGTAAAAGGCAGGAAAAAAACCTGGTGGATTGAGATAAAGACAGTTTAATAGGAAGAGCAAAAGCTGTGCATGCAAGCAAAGCAAGACAGGAAATTAATTCACTGCCCATCAGCAGTGTCATGGTTTGGGCTGGATTGGCCTGGTCAGGCAAAACAACAGACGCTTTCTCTCCTGCTCTGCTCCGAAGGGAGGCAGGAGACAGAGAAAGACACACTTAAGCGTTTAGAAGGAACTAAACTACTTTAATGAAATATTAATAAGGAAATAATAAAAAGAAAATAATGAAATATATACAAAACCATATTGAGTTCCCAGGATGACAGTCAGGCACTGGGGAAGTCCCAGACTGGACTCAGTGATAGATGGGAACTGGGTTCAGGATTGGGATCAAAGGCAGATGAACAGAGTGAGTCTTCCTCAAATACTGGCCATTGAAGAAAGAGCCCTGACCCTTTGATCCCTCAGCTTTTACACTGGGCATGATGCAGATGGGATGCAATACCCTGTTGGTCAGTTTGGGGTCACCTGTCCTGTCTGCTCCTCCCCACAGGTGTGACCCCTCTACGCTTTTCCACTTCCAACCCACCAACAGGGCAAATAACAAAGTTGGTTGCCCTTGGCTGTTACAGCAATAAGTATAAGCAAGAACCTCTCTGCACACCATGGCATGGCATCAGCTATAAACATGGGTCTTATCGCTCTGAGAGAGAACAGTTTTTCTGCACAACGTGCTGTTAATTTTAGCAGTTAGAAGAGGCCTAGCTAGAAATTAAAATTTACTGAACAAGATTGGTCCTGTTTTACCTCAAACCAGGACAGGCAGGCAGGTGTTTGGCCATCTCCAGGAAAGCAGGACTCCATCATGTGTAATGTTATTTGGGAAGACAAATGCCAGAGCTTGAAACAGCCTCCCCTTTCTTCTTCTTCACCCAGCTTTATGTATTGAGCATGTTGTCATATGGTATGGAATATCCCTTTGGTCAGCTGGGGTCAGCTTTCCTGGCTGTGTCTCCTCCCAACTTCTTGTGCCTTTCCAGCCTGCTCGTTGGCAGGTGGTATGAAAGGACCTTGGGTGTCTAGCAACAACCAAAAACATTAGTGCGCTGTCATCACTGTTTCTCATCCCAAATCCAAAGCATCACACTACACCACCTGCTAGCAAGAAAGTCAACTTATTAAGTCTGTCCCAGCTGAAACCATGACACTACTATACTGCCATTTCAGCAGGTTGGCTATTAGGTTCCAACACTTTCCCAAAATTTTCCTTTGTGGTAATATTAATTGAATTTTCCAAGTAGTCCAGACTCCTTGGAATTTCTTGTTAAATCTTGAGGTTCCTGAAGTGTGAGACGTGGCTGATTATTTTAATTAGTGTAATGGATAGATGGAAACACATGGAAGAGAGGCCTATTATGTCAGGGAGTCTCCTTGCTTGCTACCATAGCTAATCATATGATTTAGCGCTGTTCAGAAGTATATCTGTTTTGATCCAAAAAATAGTTACATTCCTTACACTGTTAATACTGGAAAGTTTGAGTGCTGTGAAATTTGAAACTTTATTTGAATTCTTAGTCTTTATCTGTTACTAGTCTTTCCATATAAGATTTGTGGTTATAGTTGTCCTTAGCTAAGATAATTTTTCCTTATGTTCTCACCTCCTGGTGTATCTCAGGTGAGAGATCAGCTCCTGGCTTAACCTTTGATAAACTGTGCTCTTTTGAAGTGTCTCGTTGCCTTCCATTTTGTTCCATGGTTTTGGCACCTCTTTTCTACATGTGTCTGGTCTGAATATGATAGAACAGAATTGTAAAGACCTTCTTTTACATACTTTTACTGAAAGTATTGCAGAATTGCGTTCCTTTTCTCTTTTAGGAAAACCTTGCCTGATATATCATAGGGTAATTTGTCTTTTGCATGGCTGGATGAAATTGGTGCTGGTAGTACTGATCTGTAACCAGTATACCTGGTGTTTTCTCCTCTGATATGTTCCTAGCTGATGAGATCTGAGTTTGTAACCGAAGTTCTAGTGACTTTGTAAATAGCACTCTTCAGTTTCATCCTGTTTGCTTTACACCAGTCTTCAAACTCATCGAGTGCCTTCATGAACAGGCATTTTATTCTCATCTGTGTTGATTATACTCACAGCTTCACCAGTAAAGTTCATTGCATTCTGCTTTTTGGGGGTTGTATAGTCTTCTTAATAAAGCTATGTAATACCTATTTCAAGACTGTTATTTTATGAAGTCTGCTTGTAACTGTTCACCCTACCCAACTCAANGTTTGGGGTCACCTGTCCTGTCTGCTCCTCCCCACAGGTGTGACCCCTCTACGCTTTTCCACTTCCAACCCACCAACAGGGCAAATAACAAAGTTGGTTGCCCTTGGCTGTTACAGCAATAAGTATAAGCAAGAACCTCTCTGCACACCATGGCATGGCATCAGCTATAAACATGGGTCTTATCGCTCTGAGAGAGAACAGTTTTTCTGCACAACGTGCTGTTAATTTTAGCAGTTAGAAGAGGCCTAGCTAGAAATTAAAATTTACTGAACAAGATTGGTCCTGTTTTACCTCAAACCAGGACAGGCAGGCAGGTGTTTGGCCATCTCCAGGAAAGCAGGACTCCATCATGTGTAATGTTATTTGGGAAGACAAATGCCAGAGCTTGAAACAGCCTCCCCTTTCTTCTTCTTCACCCAGCTTTATGTATTGAGCATGTTGTCATATGGTATGGAATATCCCTTTGGTCAGCTGGGGTCAGCTTTCCTGGCTGTGTCTCCTCCCAACTTCTTGTGCCTTTCCAGCCTGCTCGTTGGCAGGTGGTATGAAAGGACCTTGGGTGTCTAGCAACAACCAAAAACATTAGTGCGCTGTCATCACTGTTTCTCATCCCAAATCCAAAGCATCACACTACACCACCTGCTAGCAAGAAAGTCAACTTATTAAGTCTGTCCCAGCTGAAACCATGACACTACTATACTGCCATTTCAGCAGGTTGGCTATTAGGTTCCAACACTTTCCCAAAATTTTCCTTTGTGGTAATATTAATTGAATTTTCCAAGTAGTCCAGACTCCTTGGAATTTCTTGTTAAATCTTGAGGTTCCTGAAGTGTGAGACGTGGCTGATTATTTTAATTAGTGTAATGGATAGATGGAAACACATGGAAGAGAGGCCTATTATGTCAGGGAGTCTCCTTGCTTGCTACCATAGCTAATCATATGATTTAGCGCTGTTCAGAAGTATATCTGTTTTGATCCAAAAAATAGTTACATTCCTTACACTGTTAATACTGGAAAGTTTGAGTGCTGTGAAATTTGAAACTTTATTTGAATTCTTAGTCTTTATCTGTTACTAGTCTTTCCATATAAGATTTGTGGTTATAGTTGTCCTTAGCTAAGATAATTTTTCCTTATGTTCTCACCTCCTGGTGTATCTCAGGTGAGAGATCAGCTCCTGGCTTAACCTTTGATAAACTGTGCTCTTTTGAAGTGTCTCGTTGCCTTCCATTTTGTTCCATGGTTTTGGCACCTCTTTTCTACATGTGTCTGGTCTGAATATGATAGAACAGAATTGTAAAGACCTTCTTTTACATACTTTTACTGAAAGTATTGCAGAATTGCGTTCCTTTTCTCTTTTAGGAAAACCTTGCCTGATATATCATAGGGTAATTTGTCTTTTGCATGGCTGGATGAAATTGGTGCTGGTAGTACTGATCTGTAACCAGTATACCTGGTGTTTTCTCCTCTGATATGTTCCTAGCTGATGAGATCTGAGTTTGTAACCGAAGTTCTAGTGACTTTGTAAATAGCACTCTTCAGTTTCATCCTGTTTGCTTTACACCAGTCTTCAAACTCATCGAGTGCCTTCATGAACAGGCATTTTATTCTCATCTGTGTTGATTATACTCACAGCTTCACCAGTAAAGTTCATTGCATTCTGCTTTTTGGGGGTTGTATAGTCTTCTTAATAAAGCTATGTAATACCTATTTCAAGACTGTTATTTTATGAAGTCTGCTTGTAACTGTTCACCCTACCCAACTCAATTTCCAGTCCAGGTCATTGGTATCTCCATCTTAACCAGTTCCTTTCCTGCCTTTTAATTCTTATATTGATTTCCACCTTCTTCAGTATAATAACGTGTTTTGTGATATTCTGTGAAGGGCACTAATCTCAGAAATTGTTGTTCCTGCATTTTCTTCATCCAAGAAAACTCCCCCAAACAGCTGTAAAAAGTAGAGGTACTAAGTTGACAGTAGCCTACTTCAGGTAAATGCATGGTTTAGATTTTTTGTTTAACTGTGCATCCTTTTTCTTTCCTTAAAATTTATTTTGCTAATTGTTTGAATAATTTATACTAAGGAGATCAGAAGAAAAGGAATTGAGTTAATGAGTTTGCAGAGCCAGACAGTGGCTCTCATTTCAAGGTAATGAAACTAAGACGACTAAAGGTCCAGCTATCCAAGGATAAAGAAACAGGGTAGGAGATGATTTTTACGATTGTCCAGCTGGTTCTGTTTTTAGTGAAGAAAGGGGTTGCCAAGGAGAGACTGAAGAGGCCTGTGTCCTCATTTATATTCTGCTGGTTCTGCAGGTGTATGAGGATGGGAAAGTGAGTTGGGGATGGGGAAAGATAAGAAACAAAAATAAATTTCAAGACCTTTCCAAATATTACAGTGGGACAAGAAGTAACGTAATTGTTCTTTTGTTTGTACTTATAACTTAATTCTTGCTGTCTTTGTCTCTCTTGCTCCCCCTTGCTCTCTCTCCCCCCCTTCCCCCCCCCCCCCCAAAAAAAAAAAAAAAAAAATATTGCTGATGCAGTACAACTGGAAGTCATTAAACAGTATACTTGGGCACTACTGATGATTATTTGAGAGCTGACCTAATTGATTGCTTTGCCAGAAGCTGGAGATATTGAAGATGCATTGATTATGCAAAGCGTTGGATATTGTGTAGTTTGCTATTTTCACAAAATCGCAGCTGATTTGTGAAGGAATTCATCAAAAGATTTAGGAGGCTGGCAATAGTTTGTGTGTTTTTTAGTAAGGTAATGGCTCATCTTCCCTTATCGATTTATATAGCTGTTTTTCAGCTCTGGCATAAAAAAATTACTTTCTGGATTGTAATTGTCATAGTTACCACTAGGCTAGGGTGGGGTAAAGATGAAGGATGTTACATAGATAAAGATTAGAAAGAGCAGAAAAAATGTTATTTCTTTCAAAAAAATCTTGTTGATTATCTCAATTAGAAAAAAATACTTCACATATCTGTTATTTTATGAGTCTGTTCAGAATTGGGTTTATTTGCTTGAAGGTGTATTGGTTTTGTGTTTTGTTTGGTTTTGGTTTTTTAAACCTTCAGCTTTCTTAAACCAAAATGAGAATTGCTGATGTACTGGTTGTGTACTGGTTGTGTACCACTGTGTACTGGTTTTGGCTGGGGTAGAGTTGAGTTTCTTCATAGGAGCTTGTATGTGGCTATGTTTTGGATTTGTGCTGGAAACAGTCTTGGTAACACAGGGGTGTTTCATTGCTGCTGAGCGCTGCTTACAGAGCCCAGGCCCTCTGTGTTTCTCACGCTGCCCCACCAGCAAGGAAGCTGGGGGTGCACAAGAGGCTGGGAGGGGACACAGCTGGGACAGCTGAGCCCAGCCAACCAAAGGGATATTCCATACCGTATGGAGTCGTGCTCAGACAACAAGTTTTCTCTCTTTTACCCTTCTGATTCTCTCCTCCATCCCATTGGGTGAGAGATTACGGGAGTGGCTGTGTGGTGCTTAGCTGCCTACCAGGGTTAAGCCAAGATGTACTGATGTAGTGATTTAAGTAAAGTTAAAGAACTTTCACTAATTTTTTTTTCTGTTTTCCTGCTTGCTTGTTTCTTAATTTTGCTTTGTTTTATTTTTTGCTTTCCGTCTCTGTGATGACCCAGAGACTATCAACAGTTGTGATCTCTATTTTCTGAATGTGTTGAACTCTGGGAAAAACGAGCAGGTGGTCCCTTTTCCCCTTTTTCTCCCCCCCTTTTTTCTCCTTTTCCCTTTCTCCTTTTAAAACTGAATTGCTGAACTTCAGCACCCTCTTGTGCTGGTCCTGCCATTATTGCACAGCATACAAGGCTTCACAGAAGCCTGTCAGNTTTGTGCTGGAAACAGTCTTGGTAACACAGGGGTGTTTCATTGCTGCTGAGCGCTGCTTACAGAGCCCAGGCCCTCTGTGTTTCTCACGCTGCCCCACCAGCAAGGAAGCTGGGGGTGCACAAGAGGCTGGGAGGGGACACAGCTGGGACAGCTGAGCCCAGCCAACCAAAGGGATATTCCATACCGTATGGAGTCGTGCTCAGACAACAAGTTTTCTCTCTTTTACCCTTCTGATTCTCTCCTCCATCCCATTGGGTGAGAGATTACGGGAGTGGCTGTGTGGTGCTTAGCTGCCTACCAGGGTTAAGCCAAGATGTACTGATGTAGTGATTTAAGTAAAGTTAAAGAACTTTCACTAATTTTTTTTTCTGTTTTCCTGCTTGCTTGTTTCTTAATTTTGCTTTGTTTTATTTTTTGCTTTCCGTCTCTGTGATGACCCAGAGACTATCAACAGTTGTGATCTCTATTTTCTGAATGTGTTGAACTCTGGGAAAAACGAGCAGGTGGTCCCTTTTCCCCTTTTTCTCCCCCCCTTTTTTCTCCTTTTCCCTTTCTCCTTTTAAAACTGAATTGCTGAACTTCAGCACCCTCTTGTGCTGGTCCTGCCATTATTGCACAGCATACAAGGCTTCACAGAAGCCTGTCAGCCATTGGGTTGTGGATCCATGTGATGACAGGTTTTTCTGCTTCAGCCTCTCTGCGTGAAGGTCTGTTTCTGCACTAGGCTTGATCAGAATTGTAGCCTTCTCCCAATCGTAACTAATACAGCAATGTCACTTGCATTGCTCATCAGGAAGATGCTGTTCTTGACTGCATGTATGCAGTAATAGATTGAAATAATCTAAACGTGCCTTTTGTATGCCTTTAGACAACATGTAAGGATAAAAAAAATCAATTCTAACTCATGTTCGCATTCAGATCATATCACCTATTTGCCTTCTAATACTGTTTATAATGTCTCAGTTGTAATTTTCTGGGCCTGTTTCAAGGTCTGGCTCAATATGAAGGCAGAGAGAAAACATCCTTAATTTCTAGTTTCTGTATCTGTGTGCTTCTCTTGGAGCTGTAGATTCGCACTTCTTCTCTTTCCAGTGTCAGTGAGGGCCCTTATGAGATGATTTGTCTTCCTATTTTAGTCTTTGGCCTTGGAAATGTTCAGTTGTTTAATCCAGATGACAAAAAGGCTAATGACTATCAGTATATTTAAGTGCCTCCCTGACTGTATTTTATTTGTGCTTATTGTTACGTATTCTCGCTTTGCTATCTGCATCCAGATGGCCTCTTCAGACTTAAATCTGATAGATCAAATTTGGTGATATAAATTATACCAACCAGGTAGACTACTGTACATATAATTTTCTTAACAAAGAACACTGATGACTTCCTTGTTCGCCCAGCTTTCAGAAAAATCAAGACTGCTTTAAATACTGTGAAAACAAATAAAGCAAAACAAAACATCCCTCTATTTTTGTGTTTTGACAAACTACTTTGTGCAACGGTCTATTTAAAAAAACTCAGCTCAAAGAAACAAGTTTGTTATGAAGAATTTGGGTAGATGATCTGTTACCAGCTATAAACACCTTTTCTTTAATGCTTTTTGGAGATAATTTGTTTTCCTTGCTGTTGTGATTAGGATAAAGTAAAAGTTCTAGATTTTTTGGTTTTGTTTGGTTTTTTTAGTGCAAACACTAAAAAAAAATACATCTCAGTTTCTATTTTAATGGCTTCAATTTTTTGTCACAAGGTATAATAGTGTACTATTTGTAGCTGAACAAAGAAGGAAGTGTAAGGAATAAAGCATAGAATGTGCAGAACTTCCACTTAAGATTTTTCTTTTCTGGGCTAGAAGTGATTGTTTGCTAAAATTTATAGATTAGATTTCCACTGAATTCTATGCAAGAATATGTATATGTATCCTACGTGATACCAATTTTTATTTTAACCAAACCGTGTTACTTGGGTCTGAGTCCTTGTGTACGTGCCTATTAAAGTTCTATTTCTGCTGTTTTAATTTTTTTTATTGTTGCTATGTTTGGAGGTCGCTTGTGCCAGTTACGGCTGATATCAAACTGTGATTGTAATGAAGTAGTCAATCACGGTAGTGAATGCTGAAGATTACCATTTTAATGACTAATTTTCCTGCAGCTTCTCATTGTAGGCCAGTACCATTCATGTAATAACTCTCACAGGGTATAGCATGTTTACATCTTACCATAAAATTTCTTGGAGAACTCTCTACCAATAAATCTGCTGTTAAGAGAATCATGATGTCCAGCCTGTTAATGCCGGCATCTTTGCTGAGCAGACCATATGTCTGCTGATTGTAGTGCTGAGTAGATGACAAAGTATGAAAATAAATGTATTTCATACAAGTGCAAAACTTCGAGAGCTATATTAAATTCCCATCCTCTTTCTGTTAGTCTTCTCATCATGTCTGATGCATTTCAAGCTTTTAACTGCTTCATGATTTAAAGCTAATTCTGCTTCATCGTGCTAGAATATGTCAGCTGGTGTACTACTTGATCAGACTGCTGTAACAGTAGTTTAATTTCAATTAGTCATAATGCATGCAGTTCACTAAGGAAAAGATTACAAAGAAAAGGTATCTTCCTGTTGCTTCTAATTATCAAGTATTTCCTTTCAATGATAGTTTTGATAGTTTTGTTGTGTGAAGATCATTTATAAATCAAGCCAAAACCATTTCAATTTCTATGCAATGTGTCTCACTTTCACTGGTGATATTTCCTGAATTCATTGGAACTTCTGATTACTGTCTGTTCTGAATAAATGTGCTTTGAAAAAATGTCTTCTCCAGTTAGAATTTGGATTCTGGCTTTACCTGGTTTTTTATAGGCTAGAATAGTATGGTATATTCTAGATTTTTCATTAAGGAAACTTGAATGCTTCTAATACTCAGCTTGAGCAGGATGAATAAGCATTAGTACTGAATACCTCATACCCTCTGTTAGCCAGTAATAAAGGTATAATACCATGTCCATTATCCTGCATTACAAGAAACCTTTATCCTGCACGTATAATTCATCCTTTTTTCTTTTTAGAAGGACTTCTCATAGGGAAGAGGTAATGTCATTGTAATGCCTTACAGTATCAGAATGAAATCTGCAAAGCTGGTAAAAAGTTCTCTGTCCTCCCTAAGAGAAGCATTAAAATAAATTCAGCCAGTAACCTTGTTTGTGTCTGAAATTTGAGTTACTTTGAGTGTTGTTTTCTTCTTTGTTTTAAACATAATGCCATATATTGTACAGTAAGAGTGTTACCCGAGAAGGCTAATATGTAAATTTATTTGAGCAAGGTCTAACTATTTTAAGAAGTTCTTGTGGTATCCCAGCGATTGGTAACATCCACTAATGACTTGTATTTTTTGTGAGTTTTGCTATAAAATGTTGGGTTTAGTTATAACATAGAGAGTAATTTTATATTTTCTTCTCCCTTTTCCCCTTGTGGAGTAAGTTAATAAGATATAGGAGAGAAAAACCACCTAATTATGAAATTACTTTCTTTGACTTTTGCAGTTGTAATCATAGTTCTTCTACTGTCTTCATGTTAACTCATATTTATTGCAACATGTAGAAAATTAAATATATTTTATTTCTTCTCCCGTTTCCTATGTGACATGGGAGACCTTTCACCAGTTATTAAGGAGCCTGTGCTTCATTTTGAAGAGCATGATTCACAACCGAAGATTTCTTCCTTCCCTCCCTTAATGCATGTATTTGTCCCATCACTTGTAACATATGGTGACAGTATGCTTCAAATAGAATGCATATAATTAGAATTGAACAGTTCCCTGGATGAAATTTATTTTTGTGTATTGGGCAGACAAAACTTTTGCACCTGTGACCTATATTGGAAAATTTTCATAAATCATGTCTTTCTATGCTTGTGAAAGAGGAGGATGTGATGAATTTGTAAATAGTGTGTATGGAATGCCATAGAATGGAAATTTCTTGAAGGTGGGTTGCAAGAAAGGCTTTGGTATTTGTGCCCACTTTCAGTTTCTGCACTAGCGATCTTTACATACTTGCTAGTGGCAGCCTTACCTATATATTACAGCTGATGATACCAGTTGTGTAGTTTTATGTATGGCTAGGAGGAAGAGATTCAACTTTAAAAGACCCTTTTTTGCATAAAAAACAGATGCAAATGTTGTAATTTCCTTAGTCCTTTTTATGGTATAGAATGTACTGTGTATACATTACATTACATTTTCAACTGCTACAAGGGTTTCCGTGCTCATGGTATCTCTGGAACTTGAAGAAAAAATTTGAACAGGATCTGTGTAGATTTTCTAGTTGTACTAAATATCCTAAGTGTCTTAACTTTTTTAAGAGAAAATACTCACATTATTTTAAAAGATTACTTTTTCAGACGTATTTACTAATTCTTAAAATAAACTTGTGATACGAAGGGATATATCCTATTTTTCCTCTTAAGATTTCTGGATGATTTTGTAGGCATGAGTAAATACCAGATATTTGCTGACTTCGTGTGCATATTAGCCTTAGAGGTTACAATGCCTGGGTTACCACTGTCGTATGTAGTAATGTTATGTAGGTGTTGAGATCCTGTATTATTGATAACATTGCATACTGGGAATATGCTTTTGTATTGGCAAGATGGAGGGATTTGAGATTTTGGTTATATACATCACTCTTCTATCAGTATTTTGGCTTGCTTCAGTTTGATTATCACTTTGATTCACTGAGGAATCTTCTTAAGACATAGTGAAGAATCTGGCAAATATTTCCCTATAGCATACCACAATGGCATGTTTTTGTTTACCTGCAGAATTACAGCACGATGCCATTTTCCACAGCATTCTCCTACAGAAACTGCCTGCTCATGGCTTGGAAGGGCTTGCTCTTCGCTGGGTGAAAAACTGTCTGGAAGGCCGGGCCCAAAGAGTGGCGGTGAATGGAGTTAAATCCAGGTGGCAGCTGGTCACAAATGGTGCTCCCCAGGGCTCAGTACTGGGGCCAGTTCTGTTTAATCTCTTTATCTGGTGATCTGGATGAGGGGACTGAGTACACCGTCAGGAAGCTTGCAGATGACACCGTGAGGCAGGAGTGTCGACCTGCTTGAGGGTCGGAAGGCTCTACAGAGGGCTCTGGACAGGCTGGATCGATGGGCTGAGGCCAATGGGATGAGGTTCAACAATGCTGAGCGCTGGGTCCTGCACTTTGGTCACAACAACCCCAGGCAGCGCTACAGGCTTGGGGAGGAGTGGCTGGAGAGCTGCCCTGCGGGAAAGGACCTGGGGGTATTAGTCAACAGCCGGCTGAATGTGGGCCAGCAGCGTGCCCAGGTGGCCGAGGCGGCCAATGGCATCCTGGCCTGTTTCAGGAATAGTGTGGTGAGCAGGGCTGGGGAAGTGATTGTCTCCCCTTGTAGTTGGCACTGGTGAGGCCCCACCTTGAATATTGTGTTCAGTTTTGGGCCCCTCACTACAAGGAGGACATGGAGATTCTAGAGCGTGTCCAGAGCAGGGCAACGAAGCTGGTGAAGGGTCTAGAGAAGAAGTCCTGTGAGGAGCAGCTCAGGGAACTGGGGTTGTTTCATATGCAGAAAAGGAGGNGCTGAATGTGGGCCAGCAGCGTGCCCAGGTGGCCGAGGCGGCCAATGGCATCCTGGCCTGTTTCAGGAATAGTGTGGTGAGCAGGGCTGGGGAAGTGATTGTCTCCCCTTGTAGTTGGCACTGGTGAGGCCCCACCTTGAATATTGTGTTCAGTTTTGGGCCCCTCACTACAAGGAGGACATGGAGATTCTAGAGCGTGTCCAGAGCAGGGCAACGAAGCTGGCGAAGGGTCTAGAGAAGAAGTCCTGTGAGGAGCAGCTCAGGGAACTGGGGTTGTTTCATATGCAGAAAAGGAGGTTGAGGGGAGACCTTATCACTCTCTACGACTACCTGAAAGGAGGTTTTAGCACAGTGGGAGTCAGTCTCTTCTCCCAGGTGACATGTGACCGGACAAGAGGAAATGGCCTCAAGTTGCACCAGGGGAGGTTTAGGATGGATATTGGGAAAAAGTTCTGCACCGAAAGGGTTATCAAACACTGGAATCGGCTGTCCAGGGAAGTGGTGGAATCACCATCCCTGGAGATACTTAAAAGACGGGGAGATGATGTGCTGAGGGACATGGTTTAGTGGTGGTTTTGGCAGTTAAGTTGATGGCTGGACTTGATGATCTTTTCCACTCTAGGTGATTTTTGGTTCTGTGTTCATACTGCTGTGTCGCTTTGTTAATGTACAACAGCTTTCATGCATGAAAGTATGTCAGAAACAACTGTTTCTGAGTTGGTAATGTGTGATAGCAGTGAGAGCATTCCCTAAGTTGGTATTTAAGTTTCTTACCTGAAATAAAAATATTGAGGGAATGATTGATTAGTTTTGCCCATGACAATGATCTAACAACTGAGCAAGCTTATGCTACGATCATGACGGTGCTTTTAATGAGAGGAATGTGGATTTGTTAGATTCTTAACCAAGAAAACTGAAAGGGTTTGTTTGGGCAGTTAGGAGGCCCTCAGAAGGTAATGAACAAAGTGAAACATGGATGTTTATGATGTATGAAAATGACAATGTTCTTGGAATAAAGCAAAAGGAAGTAGACTAACAGTGTTTAATAGTTTATAGGCATAATGACCTGAATAGTTGAATGGTTCTGTGTGAATAAGGCCTCCTGTATTTCTGAACATTCACAATGCTCTGTATGTTTTAAAGGGGGAAGATTGTGAGCACAAAGCAGTTGTTATGTGACTGTGTACTGTAAAATAATCTTCCAACGCCTTTAGAAGCCTTGAAGTTAAGATAGAGTAGACAGACAAATGTGTCATAGTATGTAATTTTAATGGGAACGTGTAAGATCAAATTGCATAGGTGAAGTGAAAATAAAAGTTAATTTCTTTACAAAAAGATTTTAAATGGGAATGAGATCTGTTCTGTCAGGGTGAACAATAAAGCTGTTGAATAAACTGGCAGTTTATGTTGTTTTTCCACTCATACAGAACAGGAGATATGTTTGTATAGCTGTGGGGGCATTAAAAGGGGAGATAATGCAAAGTCATCTTCTGACACGGAAAGAATGAATATTTGATTCATACACTCCTTACACAAGGAGGAAAAACGGAGTGGCTAGACCGATAAACCATGGACCTATTTTGCAGCTACATTAAAATATTTTTCTTCCTTTGTATTCAGAGTGATACTAAATGAAAATGCTTGAGATGTATTTCTTAGCTTGTGGACATACCGGTCTTTTTGATTCAGTATTATGAATAAAAAAGGATGGTCAGGATATTATTTTTAATTTTTAGAAATCATTATGCATTCTTCTGTTTAAAAAATATGCTGAGCAACACATAGTTTTCCCATAACCTTTTGTGCATATGCAGTATTCCTGATGTGTGAGTCTCATTACATAATTTATAATACAGTGGCACTGGCTGCTAATAAGTATATAATTTTTAAAATTTTTCTGAAATTTTAATGTTTATCATATTATGTGTACATGCTGTTTCATGGCAGATGTAGAGTTTTGTCTTGGAAGCAGTGTTTCACCAATCCAGAGTAAACACACTTTGATAATAAACTGTCTTTCAGTAGGAGGGCAATATTTTATAAGCTGAAGAATTGTTTTTACAATTTTATTTGCATTTTGCAGCAAACAAATTAGGGTGGGCTGATGGCCTTCTTCAATATAAGTACATTCAAACTGTACTTTATTAAATTGTGAGTTAATGGGAGTCAGTGATAATGTATATTGAGAACTGAGATTTGTTTTCTGACCCAGACATTTAAACGAGTTTGAAGATAGTGTTTGGTTGTAATTATTTATTATTTCAAACTTAGTATGTTCCAAGTATGTTATTTTGTTTAGTATTAATTAATTCAGGGATAAATTAGACCAAAAGAGGAAGAGGAACCCATCGATTTTGATGGCTGTGTCAATCCTCATCCATCTTTCCCTCCTCTGGCATGTGATGGTGGGGTAGCGGAGTGTTGCACAGAGCCTCATCAAGAGAGTACGTTCTGATGGAGTCTGAGGTAGCCAGGGTGTACAGGGCAGAAACTCCAGGCTGACCTCACATTCTCATCTCAGAATAACAACAGAGCCACAGAGTTAGTGCTTCACAGCAAGTACGTAAGGAGTACTGCCAGACCCAGTTCTGTATTTTGGGATGCTGCTCCAGGCAGCCAAGGCCTTCTCTGAGGTTGATTCTGGTGGAATAGCTCATATTGTAAGGTTCATCTTGCAGTGCAGGCTCTGCTTCTGTATTTCATATTCACATTTCATCTTAAACGCTGAGACCCATTTCAAGAAACAGGTTTCTGAAATAATTTAACATTTAAAAACTAAGCTGATCTTAAAATAGAAGAATTTTTGTTTCATTTTTCTTGTTTGTAAAAAGCCACTTAAATTGGTGGATCAACAGTCATCCTTTTCAGTTAATAATGAAATGAGTTTTACTGCCGTTAGTGAGCAGCAGTGTTCTATTTTATGAAAGACTGCACATTTGTTTTGGATAAAGAACTTTTTTATTATGAAAAATAAACCAATCAAAGCTTATAAACCCAGGTTATGAAAAGATTGAAGATCTAGCCTAAACTTGACAAATACATATTAAAAAATGGGGATCATTTCCTTTTCAGTTAGATTGTTTCTTTCAAAGATGAAGGAATAGAAATATCTAGGATGAAGGAATAGAAATTTGAATTCTTTGAGTTCCTTCAAAGAGGAAGGAATAGAAACATTTTCTCTGTTCTAGGGGCTTATAGAAACTGGCAGTACTTCTTAAATCTTCGCTTACTACTGCAAGTTAAAGGTACCAGTTGTTGAATTTCTTCTGTGATCAAACAAATGCTTACATTTAACCATACATGTTACTGAATGTGAAGAAATACATAGTTTGTCCAATGGTGTTTAGTTAAGATGAGCCCTGCCTTGCTGCTGTTCACTAATGAAATTTAGGTGTCCTGAAGACTTCAGCATGATGACAGATTATCTGTGCCTTATTTTTGTCAATTTTCCATAATTGCAGTATGGGGTCATGAATTAAATGCATCTTTGTCAATAATAATTACTTTGTCACAGCTTTTATGACAAATGTCATTTAAGTTGGTGCTTGTGGCAAGCAGACAATATATCACTACTATTGAATAGGGCAAGTCTTTTCCAGTTTAAGTTTGAAATAAGACTTCTAAACATTAAACTTTATTTTTTACCTTTTCTGCCTTTTGTTTTCTGAGAGAGGGAGAGGAAAAGAGCTTGTTATCAGGGTTTGTGTGTGTTTGTGAGATATGTTTGTGCCGTATTCCCATGTAATTTAAAATGAGTTAGTTTTTGTATTCGTGGTCAATCAAATAGTATAATCTATTTCTAAAAAATCCTGTTATTAAAATAAGGTTAGGAACTGATGCTAACGAGTGCTCTGGCATGTTTGGTGGAACTTTAGGATTAAATCTTTAAGATTATTGCAGCCTCCTGTAGAAATTAATTTTAAAAAGAAATTGAATTTATTTGAATTCAAAAGTGATTAAATTAAAACAATTTCCTTGTAATTTCTTACTCATTGAACTAGCAAGGTATATTTAATATTAAATGTTTTAAGTGTATGTTGTAGTTCAGTAGTGTAAAATCTACCGGTATGTCACTTCTAGTGTAATATTGTAGTCTCTGTTTCACCCTGTGTTAAAAAGTTATTTTAAAAGCATTAGCCAAAAAAAAGACAATATTATCTTTACCTGTGTGGCAGGGAGGGATCATCTGATCATAATCCTTTGCAATGACTAGCTTTTATTTCCGTCTTCACCTTTTGACAAAGTACAATAAATTCAACAACTTTCATCTTGCATCATGGCAAGCTGTTAGTGGTTACATTTTAGTATAGAGGTAGCAATGCAAATTTTGAGCTAAGGAGAAGAACCTATGTAAACATACACCTGTAGTCAGGTAGTTTCTCTCAAAACTATTTCATTGCCGTGATTTTTGATTTTTTAAAAAAAATTATTTCATGATGTTTAGTGTCTTTCCTGCTGATGTGACAGTGGTAGCCTGGCTGCCTTTGTTTACAGTAGATACAGGTATTTCTGTATATGAGCAATCATGTTGCTTTGTTTCTTTTTTAGTATGTATTGCATTCTTGTGTATGTAATTGAGAGCTCACCTGTGAGCTGGTGAGCTGAGTTAGTCCAGGATAAATGCCTTCATTGTGTGTGATTTGCCTGTATCTTGTGAAATGACTACATTTCAGGAGTTCTGGTAAAAAGGAGTGAAACAAATTTGTGCCTGAGGTTAGCCTAACTGCACGTTGTGGTCAGTAAGGATTTCAGGGAAAACAGACCAGGGAAAATGCACATTGTTTGAGTATGCGATATAAGACACAGGACTGGCGGACCTGGCCACATGCTTCATGAGGGGCAGATTTCTGAGTAGGTTTTGTGTGGGCCTTAGTCCGTAGTATAGAATAACACACAGGTAAGGCAGGAAAGTTTTAGGACTGAATTAGCAGATGAGCTTTTTGTAAACAAGTCTCTTTTCAAACAAAAAACTGAATTTTCCTAAGTCCTCCCTGACCCCTCCCTTCCCATGCAGCTCAAAATTAAGTATGGTTAAGCTGGTGTCTGACCAAGACAGGTGAAGATTTATGGACTAAGGAATTGGGAGAAAAGGGGTTTCTTCTACCAGTGGTGCTGACTTCTGCAGTGGGTACTTAAGTGTTAAATTCATGATAGTTTGACTCTCTACGTACAGGAGAATATATTTTATTCTGGCAGACTTTATCCTTCTAGGTGTCTTTTGTCTGAGGAATGTTTTATGTGTTATGAAATCTTTTATTTATGTCTTTTACATGGAAAAAAATACACATTAAGATTTACTTACATTTCAGTGCACATGTTTAAGTAAGAGAACATGGTGTTCGTTCTGTTCCAGTTACTATTTATATTCCTATCTCTTTTTCAGTTATTTAGAATCATAGAATCAACTAGGGTGGGAGAGACCTTTAAGATCACTGAGTCCAACCATCAACTTAACTGCCAAAACCACCACTAAACCATGTCCCTCAGCACAACATCTACCCATCTTTTAAGTATCTCCAGGGATGGTGATTCCACCACTTCCCTGGACAGCCGACTCCAGTGTTTGGTAACCTTTTCGTGTAGAACTTTTTCCCCGATATCCATCCTAAACCTCCCCTGGTGCAACTTGAGGCCATTTCCTCTTGTCTGGTCACTTGTCACCTGGGAGAAGAGACTGACTCCCACTGTGCTAAAACCTTTCAGGTAGTCCTAGAGAGCAGTAAGGTCTCCCCTCAACCTTCTCTTCTCCAGGCTAAAGAATCCCAACTCCCTCAGCCGCTCCTCATAAGACTTGTTCTCTAGAGCCCTCACCAGCTTCGTTGCCCTTCTCTGGACACGCTCTAGAATCTCCATGTCCTCCTTGTAGTGAGGGGCCCAAAACTGAACACAGTATTCAAGGTGGGGCCTCACCAGTGCCAACTACAAGGGGAACGGTTACTTCCCTAGTCCTACTTACCACATTTCTGTTTGATCTTCTGTAAGTTTTTATTAACTGCAGGGCTTTTAGTTGGAATTTAAGCAGCTTATATTTTTGTACTTCAAACTTTTTTAATTATCATCTCTGCTTCAGAGCTGTTTCTTTTTGCTCCTTCAATAATTGAATAGAATGTTAAATAAACCAATACTTGTAGAATCTAATTCAGGATAGTCAAAATATTGAATTTCTATAAAACAATGCAGAACTTGAATTCATATATAATAGGCTTCAATACATAAAAAGAAAATGATTAAACCAGATCTCACTTATCATAGATCTTTTTAATAGGAGCAAAATCTGTGCCATTAGTTCCAGACCAGCGTATTTCCCATTCACAATTCTTTAGTGCATAACTTACAAATTTGCTCTCATCATCCTGTATTACTTTTTCTAAGCAAGACTGACATCAAGCAAGACAGGATGAATGAAGGTCAATGAAGGTCAACTAGACAATCCAATTATTAAAGATCTTGGAAGAACAGTACTGTGATCTATAAAATAATTGGGTGTGAATTTCTGTATCTTTGTTGACATGGGTCGTTTCTGTAGAACTGCAATATATTTTCTGTGGTAACCTATTTTTGGTTTATGGTAGTCTAATCTGTTCATACGATCTGGTCTGAATGTCAGTTGTTTATATGCTAAAGTATTTGTTAGTTTGCAGAAGCCATGTTTATAATACTCATTTTATGTACTTGTTCTGTCTCCTGAGTGGTGAAGAGGCCTTTGAGGAGAGTGCAACATATATTGCATTATATTGCAGTTATATATTGCATTATGAAGAGACAGTGTTAGGATTGCATGATCATTGCACATATACCATTGTTAATTTTCCAGGCATTTTTTCATCAGTCACTTATGTTCCATTCATTCTGCAGTACAGGCCATCTCTTGGGAGCATAAAACACATCTGTACAATAAAAGAGGTTACTATTTCTGGCACCTACTTAAAGTAGAAATATTGCGCTGGCCTGCATGTTTGAGTTTAAGTATAAAAGTTCAAGTATGTATATAAGCCATCTATGCTAGACACTGCAGATGATAAAATAGGAGACAGTAATTAAGCAGAATAGTTGTTCTCAGTCTTAGAGACTTACTTGAGCTTTAAATTTAGCTTTGTTGCTTCTATTTGAGATCTGTCTGAAAATTACCTACTTTTTTCCTCCCTTATACAAACAAATAGGTCTAATAAAAAATAATACTTCTGCATACAAACCTCGTTTTATTATGTGTTTGAGCCATATATAAATAAGGACAGATAGGATTCAGTTATTGATTATTCTAACTGAAGTCTAGGTAATTGTATTTGACTAGAATCCTACACATGTTTATAAATAAGTTCCAAACTACTGTGTGTTCTTACTTTTCCCCATCCCTGCAAAAAATTAGAACAAAAAGACCTAGTGTAAGTTTTTTTTTTTTGCCCTTTCATCAGATATTTATTTACAGGTATTTTGATCTGATATTTCTATACATCGTGTCTTATATTCATTTTATAAGAAATCATTCTTGTGAAATTGCAAGTGTGTATGTGTGTATATATATACTGAAATGTACGTTTTCCTTCTCAATTAATACAATCACAGGAGAGTGCGATCGTGTGTTAGAGTAGCTAACCAAACAGAATATCAAGTGGTCTTCATTGGCCTTCAAGTGGTTGTCTGAGTGGGAATCACACTATTAAAATACCAATTACTATAAAGTGACATAGGGTCTGAAAAAGAAGCAGAATGTTCCTAGGCGCTGGTATAGTAAAACATGCTGACTGTGAGATTACAGTGCTGATCAAGAAAATTTTTACAATATTTCCCAATAAAACTTGAAGTTGGCTTCTGCAGGTGGTAGAGTTTTGTTGGCTGGCAGCGAAGGATGGGATCTGTTACTGAACTAGAGACAGCAACAGGTTCAATGGACTGCTGTTTTATTTTTAAGTCAAGATTTACGAACAGAAATTGCTGTTTGCAGTAGAAGAATGCCTGTCTAAATTGGTGATTTCTACCATAGTAATTGTAAAGCATATTCAGGTAATGTCATGCTACTTTCGACAAATTGTAAATAATCTTTCTAAACCTGGAAAATCCCGAGGCTTGCATGGCATGCAGAGGTAATGACAAATCTTTTTCTGACTAGATAGGTCCTGCATATCTAATGACCACTCAAAAAGTTCACTGCTAATCTGTAAACTATTTAATATCTGTGGTCACAGTCTACTGTTAATAACTTTTACCAAAACTGTTTTTTCACAGATTTTGTTTAGAATGCAGAAAATTCCATAGTATGAACAGAAGATATTTTAAGACATAGTAATTTTATTATTTGCATTCAAAACATATTTCATTTAAAGTTTTCACGCACCCAAATTTCAGCTATATGTAAGAAATTATTTGTATTTTTAAATTTTAAGATCTGTAATGAATTTGTGATGTTAGGCATTTATGCTATTAATTTTTCATTTCTACATCTTCTTGTTAGCTAGGGCAAACCTATCTGCAACAGAGAATCATACTCTAATCCTCTGCAGAGAGAGGAGGGTAAGATTTTAACAGAGTCCTCCTCTCAGATTTGTAGCTGAAACAGAGGGTTTAGTTTATCTTCTACAGAGAAAATAAACTTTTTTTTTTTTTAACCTTGCTGTGGTGCTGGTAGAATGCTAAGAAGTGCAAATCTTGTAAGTCTTTGGTTTCTGATAATATTTTTCAAAGGTTTTTATTAGTCAAAATCTTGAAATTCCCAGATAGTTGGTGTGGCTGTCCTCAGCTGAGAAGAGTGTGGAAAAATAAAAATGTAAGATCATGTCAGATCAAAATCAAAGAAATTTCTTACTACACTGTTGTGTTTTTTTGTTCAAGTAGGCAAAACTGAGACATGGGTCTATGCAGATACGACATGATTGCTACCTAATTTGTGATTGAATCTCTTCAGCTGACCCGTTTCCACTTCCTCTTGGCCTCCTTTCAGTTTTGTTGGTTCTAAATACACAATCCCAAAAGGCTTGCCTTTTATATGGTAGATGTGCAACAATAAAAATCTTTGCTCATGGAGAAATTGGTGCTTTGAGAAAACTGCATTCGACTTGTATCCATATACTCAGTAACCCCAAAGCAGCACAAATTATGTGTGGCATTGTACTTATAATCTCATTGGTCTCCCTTATCTCTGGGCTGTCTTTTCAGAAATTGTTTTGCCAGAGTCTTAATCAATGTCACCACGTGCTGCCAGGATGCAGTTAGTCAGGCAAGTTGTAACTGTGGATAAAGGTGATCCGCAGCAGACCAGGAATAATGTTCTTCTGTATGTATTCACCTGAGGCACTAGTGTGGACTACGTATTTCAAAACTTGTTTTCCTTATGAGTTCTGTGATAAGACAACGACATCCTTACAAACCCAGAATGTCCTTCGCATTCAAGATTTACAATTCCAGACATAGTGAAACATTCCTGAGCAGTTTGGCTGGAAAATAAATGTTTTGTCCCAAAATCAATATAGAGTTTTGCATTACTGTAATTTGCACTGGGAATATGTACTTCTCGGGGAAAAAAGGCACTTCGTTTAAGTGAAGGTATGCAGGTATCTCAAGTGTGCCCATGTCAATATTATATTCTTCACAAAATTCACAGAATATTGTCTTTTTGAATATTTAGTCTATGTACAGATCATTACATTTTTGCAATGGATTGTGTTTCATAGCTACTGAATTTTATTAGACAGTTTAATTGTGAATAAAAAAATAGTTGTAGAAACAAGTAAATCACAATAATAAACTAGATAACATCTCATTCAACTGATAACTGACACAATCATCTATTACCATGAGATACAAGTCTGATGTGGGGAACAGCTGTAGTATTATCTTTAAGTTAAAGTCAATTGCCTTTTTTTTAGTACAAATGTTTAGAAAAGGAATATAAACTTAAGATACCGCGCAATTCAAGTTACATGCAGAGTCAATGATGGGTATAACATGAGTCTGCAGGATGTCAATAACATAAACTTGTTAGTATTTTCATGTTTGCATATAGTTTATGAGAATAGTGGATGGAATGGTCTCTTGGGTAATTTGCAGATAAACAGGATGACAGTAATATTGAATGTGATCATCATTCTCTCTTTTCTTTGCTTTCTTCTCTTCCTCCAAGAAGATGATCCCCCTCTGCCAAAGATGATCTTTTTCTCTCCTTTTCATGCACATATATGGATGTGTATGCATATTTGATGTTTTCTCTCAAACTCTTGAAATGAATAATACTAGTGATAATAATAATACAAGTATTAATGAGCAGCTTGCCAATGTTACAGAGAAACTGGTTAGACTGTATTAAGTATGTGCTTTTATCACCTATTCAACTATTACCTGTATGTCTTTTCTGTAGGTGACAGATCAGTCAGTGAAAGCTTTTGCTGAACATTGTCCTGAGCTGCAGTATGTTGGTTTTATGGGCTGCTCTGTTACATCAAAAGGAGTCATTCACCTTACTAATGTAAGTATCATAACTACTTTTAGCTAGTCATTAGCATGTTTGATTATTGCCAAACCATAGGTATCAGCCAGGATAAGTTTTACAAGTATGATGAATAACACTGTTACGGACAGAAACATGATAAGATAAATGAGCTTTGCGTTATTTGAACGAACACATTCAGAATTCCCTGTGTAAAAACACTGTCAAAAACATGTTTGAAGGGTGATACTTTTTCTCAGAAATAGTAATACTGTTCATGAAAAAGGTCATTAAAATGCCTAATTACACCAGATTCCATTGCAAACAAAACAAGATTCCATAATTCGAAGTGAAAAATTCTTAGTGCAAGAGATTTAGACAAACCTCTTACTGCAACAGTATATACCCTATGCATATACATTTTGTAGATATCAATATTTTTATTTTAACATAGATAGTGTGACAGATACTTTCTAGTTCTTTTCCTTTTTCTTTTATGTTAGAGGAGTGATGTGTGGGAGAACTAACTTGAGTGAACGTGCAGGAAATAATGGAAGCATTCAATAAAACAAATGACTTGGTTGAGGTGGACAAACAACATATTAATTAAAATTAATAAATGAAAGCAAATTCAGGGATCATGCAAATGTCACAGAGAACAGAGGAATAATGCATCTGGAACAGATAAATTAGTATTTATAGCTAAGAATTTTTTAAAAATGTTCAAATGGGGAAAATAGAACTTACTATAACTAGTAAAGATGACTGTAGAGGTGGGTTGAGTATGAAAAGTTCTGGTAAACATAAAAATGGTTAAAGAAATTTTGAAGTAACAAGTGGAGAGGATATTTAGTAAAAACAGAATGTGCCTGAAGAAAATACGGTTCTTTTGATCAGCTGTGCAGCCCTGTTGTAGTTGTACAGAACATACCTGTAAAATATTTTCATCAGTTTAGGACAGCTCAGTAGCTGAAGATACAGAATAATTGAAAACATTTGGGAACACATGCAAAAAAAAAAAAAAAAAGAGCTAGAGAAATTAATTTGCATGGTAAAGTTATAGCACCTCAAAGGATGTAATTTGGAAAGGACTCTGTGGATCACAGAATCATAGATAGATTCTATGATGGGTTAGAAGGGACACTAAAAGTCATCTAATTCTGAGCCTTCTGCCATGGGCGTGAACACCTTCCACTAGACCTGGCTCAAAGCCCCATCCAACCTGGCCTTGAACACTTCCAGGGATGGGGAATCTACAACTTCCCTCAGCAACCTGTTTAGTGTCACACTACCCTCACGGTAAATAATTTCTTCCTAATATCTATTCTAAATCTACCCTCTTCCAGTTTAAAACTGATATGCCTTGTCCTATCACTTTACTCCCCGACAGAGAGTCCCTCTCCATCTTTCCTGTAGGCCCCCCTGAGGTACTGGAAGGCTGATACAAGGTCTGCTTGGAGCCTTCTCTTCTCCAGGCTGAACAACCCCAACTCTCTCAGCCTGTCTTCATAGGAGAGGTGCGCCAGCCCTCTGATCATCTTCATGGCCCTCCTCTGGACTTGCTCCAACAGGTCCACGTCCTTCTTATGTTGGGAGCCCCAGAGCTGGATGCAGTATTCCCGGTGAGGTCTCATGAGAGCAGAGTAGAAGGGGGCAAATGCCCTCCCTTGACCTGTTGGCCACGCTTCTTTTGATGCAGCCTAGGATGCAGTTGGCTTTCTAACCTGTGAGCTCCCATTGTGGGCTCATGTTGAGCTTCTCATCAACCAGCATCCCCAAGTGCTTCTCCTCAGGGCTGCTCTCAATTCATTCTCCTCCCAACCTGTATTTGTGCTTGGGATTGCTGTGACCCAGATGCAGGGCCTTGCAGTTGGCCCTGTTGAACTTCATGAGGTTGGCATGGGCCCACCTCTTAAGCCTCTCCAGGTCCCTCTGCATGGCATCCCTTCCCTCCAGCATGTTGACTGCACAGCACAGCTTGGTGTTGTCAGCGAACTTACTGAGGGTGCACTCAATCCCAGTGTCCATGTCCCCGAAAAAGATGTTAAACAGCATCGGTCCCAGTACTGGCCCTTGAGGAACGCCACTCACTGCGACACTGACTGGGTGTCACTGCTCACCACTGGGACATCTACCCATTGACGGCAACTCTTTGAGTGCAGCCATCCAACCAATTTCCTTATCCACCAAATGGTCTGTCCATTAAATCCGCATCTCTCCAATTTAGAGACCAGGATGTCATGTGGGACAGCGTCAAATGTTTTGCACAAATCCAAGTAGATTATGTCAGTTGCCCTTCCCTTATCCACCAATGCTGTAATGCCATTGTAGAGGGCCACCAAATTTGTGAGGCATGATTTGCCCTTAGTGAAGCCATGTTGGCTGTCAACAATCACCTCCTTATTTTCCACTTGCCTTAACATGATTTCCAGGAGGATGATCTGCTCCATGATCTTGCTGGGCACAGAGGTGAGACTGATCGGCCTGTAATTCCCTAGGTCTTCTTTTTTACCCTTTTTAAAAAGGGGCGGTTTATGTTTTTTCCAGTCAGCAGGAACTTCACTGAACTGCCATGATTTCTCAAATATCATGGACAGTGGCTTGGCAACTTCATCTGCCAGTTCACTCAGGACCTGCAGATGAATGTCATCAGGTCCCACGGATTTGTGCACCTTCAGGTTCCTTAGATGGTCTTGAACCTGGTCTTCTCCTCCAGTAGGTGGTTCCTCATTCTCCCAGTTCCTGCGTTTGCCTTCTGTGACTTGGGCGGTGTGGCTAGAGCCCTTGTGGGTGAAGTCCAAGGCAAAAAAGTCATTGGGTACCTTAGACTTCTCCATGTCCTTGGTGAACATGTCTCCTGTTTCCTTCCTGAGTGGGCCCACGTTTTCCCTAGTCTTCCTTTTATCACTGATGTACCTAGAGAAGCTTTTCTTATTGCCCTTGATGCCACTGGCTTGGGGATTCCGGTTTCCTTCCCTCAAGCTGTATCTGTAAAAACTTTCTTAGGCTATTACTAGTGCAAAGACAGTGATGTGATAACACTGAACATTAGGGATTGTTCAGTCTGGAGAAGAGAAGGTTCCAGGGAGACCTTATTGCAGCTTTTCAATACTTAAAGGGAGCTTATAAGATGGGGACAGACTGTTTAGCAGGGAGTGCAGCAGTAGGAGAGGGGGTAATAGTTCTAAACTGAAAGACTCAGACTAGGTATAAGGAAGGAACTTTTTACAATGAGGGTGGTGAAACACTGGCCCAGGTTGCCCAGAGAGGTGGTAGATGCTCCATCCCTGGAAACATTCAAGGTCAGGTTGGGCGGGTCTCTGAGCGACCTGGTCTAGTTGAAAATGCCCCTGCTTGTTGCAGGGGAGGTTGGACTAGATGGCCTTTAAAGATCTCTTCCGACCCAGACTGTTCTATGATCTTCTATGATTCCATGATAAAATGTCTTCTGTAAGGTTTGCTCAGTGTTCTATCACATATGAGTGACTTTCTGTGCAGAGTAACAAGGCTTTTGACACCGTCTCCCACAGCGTACTTGTAGGCAAGCTTAGGAAATGTGGGTTAGATGAATAGACAATGGGGTGGTTGAAAACTGGTTATCAGGTGGATCTCAGATGGTTGTGATCAGTGGGGCAGAGTCTAGTTGGAGGCCTGTGACTAGTGGTGTTCCTCAGGGGTCAGTGCTGGGTCCAGTCCTGTTCAATGTATTCATCAATGACCTGGATGAAGGGATGGAGTGTACCATCAGCAAGTTTGCTGATGACACAAAACTGGGAGGGGTGGCTGACACACCAGAAGGCCGAGCTGCCATCAAGCATGACCTGGACAGGCTGGAGAGTTGAGCAGAGAGAAACCTAATGAAGTTCAACAAAGGCAAGGGTAGGGTCCTTCACCTGGGGAGGAATAACCCCACGCACCAGTACAGGTGAGAGGCTGGAAAGCAGCTGTGCAGAGAGGGACCTGGGAGTCCTGGTGGACAACAGGATGACCATGAGCCAGCAATGTGCCCTTGTGGCCAAGAAGGCCAATGGCACCCTGGGGTGCACCAAGAGGAGTGTGGCAAGCAGGTGGAGGATGTCATCCTCCCTCTCTACTCTGCCCTGGTGAGGCCACATCTGGAGTGCTGTGTCCAGTTCTGGGCTCCCCAGTTTAGGAAAGACAGGAAGCTGCTGGAGAGGGTGCAGCGAAGGGCTATGAAGATGATTAGGGGCCTGGAGCATCTTTCTTATGAGAAAAGGCTGAGGCACTTGGGTCTTTTTAGTCTGAAGAGAAGAGATCTCATCAATGTTTACAAATCCTTAAAGGGAGGGTGCCGGGAGGAGGGGAAAAGTCTTTTTTCAGTGGTACCCAGTAATGGGACAAGGGGCAATGGGTATAAAATTGAATATAGGAAGTTCCATCTAAATATGAGGAGTAACTTTTTTCCTTTGAGGGTGGCAGAGCACTGGTACAGGCTGCCCAGAGAGGGGGTGGAGTCTCTGACTCTGGAGACATTCCAAACCCACGTGGACGCCACCCTGTGCAACCTGCTGTAGGTGGACCTGCTCTGGCAGGAAGGTTGGACCAGATGATCTCTAGAGGTCCCTTCCAACCCTTAACATTCTGTGATTCCGTGATTCTGTGTTTTTCTGTATTTATTGCTACTTTAATCTGAGGTATATATGCATATAATACAGACAAGTGAGATGATGACATATATTGAGCGGAAAAAGAGCAAATAGGATATTTTGCCAGTCATAGAGTGACTGAGCAACCGTACTGGAATTCAAGCTTCTTTACTCAAATTGTTGACAAGTGATATCTGGTTAATCTTGCTATGGTGACTTCAGCCAGTTTCCACCTGGCTCCTCTGGCAGGTGTTACTTCCTCATAGTGCAGCAGGCAATTTTAATTAAAACTCTGAATTGCACTGAAGCATCCAGATATATCTCCATTTCTACAGGTCTTTGGAGGAAATAAGCTTCACCAGGGAGTTAAAACAAACATCTGGGGAGTAGCAATATGATCTTTAACTATTGCATCTGTCTTTTCATCTGTTGATGACATAATTTTTTGGTGCTAACTGTCATGTATTTCTTATGGTCAGTTTTGTGTTGAGTTCTTAATTAGTACTTCATATGTGCTTAGTAATAATTCCAGTCCTATGTTGTGAGGGAATGTGGAATCTGTTCTTTGCTCTATGTGGCCTGTGAGAGTCCCACAAGGCTGTGCAGAGCTAGTTCCCTTCTGTCCCTCTTCCTGTGTGCAAACCAGAGATAACAGCACTGGCCTCTGTTGTAAAATTGTTTTGAGGCTGACGGATGTATAAAAATTGAGTGGTTTATTATTACTTATTTTCCCCCTAGCAAATTTAGCTTTCTTTAAAAATACTAGCACTTGAAAATTCTGAATTACAGTGCTGCTGAATCGCAGAGCTTTCTTAATAGCTAATTGTGGGGTATGGTAGTGAAAATGTTGTATATTTTAGAAAAGGAAGAAACATCCAGGGTTTATTTTCATTATTTCATTTCATTTATTTTTCTGTGATCATAGTGACATTCAAAAAAATTGGCTCCTTGAGCACAACCATGTTATCACACTTGTGCCTTTTTCCTTGAAGTTGTTATAAACTACTAAAATTCACCTAAAGTAAATAGGGCATCTTAGGCAAGATGAGAAGCACTACATATGCATACACTGGAAGAGAGAAAGGGGAAAAGGGACTGTGTGTATATGCAATTCACAGTTAGACTTCCAGAAACCAGTGCTTTGTTCTGATGACCTAGAATGTTTTATTTTGCTCTGTAGCTATAATGTATGAAACAGTGTCACAAAAGATCTGAAGGATCTGTTCTATGACATCAGAAAAATTAGTCCAACATTTATCAACTTTGGTCCCGTGGAGGAGGGAAGAACATGTACTGGATATAGTGTTGTCGTTTTTAATCTTCTGTTTTCAGTACATCCTCAGCTATTGTTTCCTTGTTTTATCTTTTTTCTCACGTTTTGTCATTTACTTATCTTTTCCTATGTGATTTGTTTTTTCTTGTTTTCTTACTTCCTCCCCTCCTGACATCCTTGTCTCTCAGGGGTTTATCACTGGCTATTTTTTACTTTTCACTTTCTTCTTCTCCTGTGAGCATGAAGATATAGGCAAATGTGCAAAGTACCTATGCAGATTAGGTAATTGTGTTGAAAACTAAATAACCAGATGGGTAGTTTTTATACATTAAATAAGTGTGAATAAGAAACTCTATATGCTAACTAGCGAAGTAGTGATTTTTTTAAAATTTTATATCTTTGCCCCTGGAAGTGGTGGTATCTTCTTCCCCTCTTGAGGTAGCTACCTCTCAGCAGTTCAATTGTTGCACTTCTAATAGAATTTTAACAGCTGGCATCAGCAAATCTTGACATCTAGACATGGTTTTATTTCCAAGCCACTACCTTGGCTTCTTCCTTTGAGTTCTGATATATATGCACAAGTAATTGCTTTGTAGCAGGATGACTCTGTCTATGCTTCTGCACCACGTACTTCTGACAGACTGTCTCTGATAAAGTTTATTACAGACATTGTCATCTAGATATGTGTGAATCCTTGGACAACGTCTTTATAGAAAAAAGTTCTAACTAATCACCAATACTTGAAGTCAGTTTATCTAAGAACTGTTTTTGGAATAACGTGTTATTTATTGTTTCTTTGTGTCATAATTGTTACCTAAGAGTCATGTCCAACCTAACTTGGTCATAGCTGTGTCTGAGTTGGTGGCCAGTATGAAGTCAATCAAAATTCAGATTTATAGAGCAAATACTTAGGACTCATTTGGTGCAAACGTTATCAGCTTGACATATATATAATGCTAATGTACACATGACAAGACTGATTTTGCAAGAGCCTTTTCTAAACTGAGGTATTGTATGGTCCCTTTCTTTAGTAACTGATTTGTTTTGACATGAGTTGCTGTCCTTATGCTCTTTTTATGGTAATATTTCACCATACCTTCTAATCTTGAAATTATCATGCTTCTTATCTAAGAACATGATTGTTCTTCTTTGGCTAGGTCTAGGAAAACACTTTTTTAATCAATTTATATAATACCATGTTTCATAAGATGCCATATGATTTATTTGAATGTTTACGTTTAATAAGATGTCCTTTTAAATGTTAGTCTTCAGATCGTAGGAAAAAGTCATTAAGTATTTCTGAACACTGTGATTCTGGGATATTCTTCATGGGGATTGGTTTGATATTTTAAATCATGTGGTGCTCTATAGCCTGTGAAGGAGAACCTTTTTACACCTGGTCAAACTAAAGCTGACCATTTTATTGAGTGAAGTTCACTGTGTCCCTCCTAAAAGATTCTTTTCATCATTTTAAAGAACTTGATATTTGTACTCAACTGCAGTTTCTTTCAAGTTGCAATGAAATACGAAAGGCTGATCAGAGAAGACTGATTGCATGGTTTAAAGGGTTTCAGTGCTCTGTGGGTGTGTGAAAATTTGAAGGAAAAAAAAAGGTTCATTAGAGGTACTTAAAGGTAAGTAACACAAGTAGGGTAAGCTAGGACTCAGTGATAATGTAATTCAACAGCAACTTTCAGACTATAAACTGGAAATAAGACTTGCAACACAGGTACTGTATGTGCGGTTTATATGTGTGTACAAGTACCTTCTCTACAATGGGTCTTAATATTAGAAAGGAAGGCAATATATTTATTTTTGTAATATAACTTGTAAAAGTATGCATCCAATAAATCATTCCCCAAATTATTATTATAAAGTATCATGGAAGGAATAGCAGCTTGAATACAAATGTCACTCACTTTCCTATTGCGTTTTGCTGTGGTACATTACAAAACAAACGAATCTATTGAATACATTTGTTTCCTTAATATGTTAATATATTTTCAACTCTTCTTCTCAGGCATGATTTTTTACGAATACGAACACTCTTCATAACAACCTTTTTCTGTTTTGTTTTTTTGTAAGTGACGCAAATTAAATCTGCGTGCTCATAATGCAGATTTTGATTGCGTATTTCTTAAGCAATGGGAGCTCAATGTTCTGCAATATTTAACTTTAAAAAGTGAAATTTAAAATTGTGAATGTGCAGAACATTAAATCAGTCTATGAGAAAATAGTCTTCTCTGTAACTATTCAATTATTTTCTAGTTCTTGAAACCATGTATGATTACTGTTTCAGAACAGTGTATCTCAGTAATATAGTTCAGTTACTTCAGCTCTTAAGTAAACATTAATGTAATGTGACTTTTAAAAAAATAGTTTATGGATCCTATTGACATAATAATAACAAGAATGTGATTTACAGTTTTTTCAGGTTGCTATTTTTTTATTTGCTGTGATCATACATTTGCTTTGGGGGGCATAAATCAGAGAGCAGTTTATTCCCTGAAGACACATATACACAGGGAGTGTCAGGAAAATTAAGCTTAATTAGAAAAAAGATGTGAATGTAGACCTCATTAAGTCCTTGTAAGCACTTTCCTTCAGAAATAATTTGGCTTTACTTCTGAAGAGGACTGATCTTATATGAATTGTTTCGTGGTAGACATGACAGTGTTAGGTTTATGGTTGGACTTCATCTTAAAGGTCTTTCCCAACCTAAATTATTCTATGATTCTGTTCTATTCTAAGATTTTTAAGGAAGCATATCTCTACAGGAATTGTGGAAGCATGCGGGAACAAAAGGGGAAAAAAAGGAATAAAAAAAAAAAATAATTAGATACTCATTAGTAGTCCCCTACAGTAGCAGAATAAATATTCACAGGAGTTGGTACACCCACACTAAAAAATTACCTGTGATCCCAATGGTAATAGTAATTTTTCATCATCTGAAGTATATGAAATTTATCCTAAGCTTGAACAGTCTCAAATCAAGCATGTTTTCTCTCTCTCTCTTTTTTTTTTGTTATGATAGTTTTCAAATGCTCTGTCTTCTTGATTAGCATTGCACATGTTTTAATATTACAAGTTGCAGTAATCAAGATAGGTCTTACGAACTCCATAACATTTAAGCGAACAAATGGTATGATGATCTCTGAATCTTTAAATATATCAACCTCCATAAAATTTCATTTAAACCAGCAGCAAAAGTAGTGAACAAAAATTATTTTATCATAATTTAAAATATTTGAGATCCAAAAGTAGTAGGTAATTTCTTAAAAATAGTAGTATTTAATTTTTTAATTTTAATATATTTTTAGAAGAACTGAAGCTCTGTTTTTCAGACTTCCTTTGTCCAAAACCATTTTGAGATCTAAGTGATACTTTTACATCTGTCATTCATGGACAGTGGAATTGTTCCCTTTCAGTACAATTTAACAGGCAATCTCCTCACAAAACCTTTTTATACTGGGCTGTCAATTCTCTGTCTCTTAGTAGGACTGAGAGGAAGAGACCAACATCCTGTTCCCTTCTAATCTCATTCATATAACTAGACTCCCTCTGAAATTTAAAAGCTATTATTATACTATCTCATACAATTTTAACACTGAGCCAATATTCAGTAATTTCAGAAAGGTTCTGTATATAGCACACAAAATTAGTTCAGTGGTTCTTGCTTTCTCTTAATTCTTTTACTTTCTATTTCATATTTTTAAGTCCTCTGTTTACTATTTACATTGTCTGTTTTATTATCACATTAAATATGCCTTTTTCAGTTAAAATATTTTATCTGCTGGAGCTGAGTTTGAAGTTTAAATTCTGCTCATGCTGAGCATTCTTTGTAGAGCTATAAAATTAAGAGTTGAAGAAAATTGTGAATGTCTGCTGAGGAGTGGCTCTGAAATTGCTCAATAAAGTGGTATTGCTGTATTAAGAAAGTTGCTTTTGATTGGAAAAAAGCAAAAGGAAAAACTTTAGTCATCCTGGTGCCCCAAGATTGAATATTTAAGAAATAGAATATCCCTTTTCTGTGGAAAAATGGTGATTATAGATACACTATTTTAATCTTGAGATTTATGCATGCGCTGAAGATGCAAACATCCCAACTGCCCAATTGTCTGCTTCAAAGAAGTTTTGGTTTTTTCATATTGTATTGCTTTTAGATGCGAGGGTTAGAGGTAGAATATAAAAAACTTATGTAAATTTTCTTGCCTTTTTTTATAATACTAGTGATTAATAAAGAACTCAAAATTGTAGCATTAACTCCTTAAAATTACTTTTTCAGGTTAAATATAAAATAAGGCATTTGTCATTAAAGTATCCATCCAATTTTATGATGAAAAATGGTTACATATAAATTTATAACAATTCTCTGACCAGTAACAAGATACCGATACATCCGATTTGAATGGACAAAGGACAAATTCTTTTCACCTGTCATGTTCAGATAGATGCAAAATCACGTCAGAAAGGCCAGCACTTAAGGGAATGTGTGCCAGTTCTGCAGCTCTTGAAAGTCATTCACTCATCTAAAATGACAATAGTGAGGTTTTGTAGATCAAATTATACTTGAGGAGTTTGTATCAGTCTGAAGCAGTCTCTTCAAACTTCTCAGACAGCTTTTCTGGATCAAGTACGTTGTGCCTGATAAAAAGCGGAATTAACCTACTAAGTAGGTCAGGTGTCAGATGGGCTGTTTAAAACGAATGAACGTGACAGTAAAAAAGGCAAGTGATGGTTGAGTTACTGTTTATTGAATATAGTGGTAGACCATTTTTAGTATCAAGGAAAGAAACAATGAGGTAATGATCATTCTTCTATGGTGGTAAAGGATAAAATCTACCTTGCAAACCCTATTAATTTGGTCAATAGGAATGCTAGAAATTCAGTTTAGTTTTTGAGTCTACCCATGCAATGCAAATGTCTTTTCCTTGGGAAATCAGTAATTCTTTCTGCTGCATTCATTATTGCCTTGATGAGGTAGATACTCTGCTGTTACCTCTTACCAAATTTGAAGGCATGTTAGTTAGACACTTTATAAAGAAGCACTGATGTCCGTGCATTGATTTTATCTTTAGTGTAAGTTTGTGGTTTTTACTCTGTAGGTAATAATGACAGAAGGAATCACCAGTATCGTCACCTGCTCATAATAAGGTGTTGTCGAGGAGAAAATCATGTTTTAGTTAAGAATTCTGGTTTTTTAATGGGAAGATTTTCTACTTGTCTTTGAGGTCTCCTAGTAAATATTTATTTAGTACCATATAACAAGAGACAGTGTTGAATTGTCCGATTTAGGTTCATTTCCTATGTCATAGGCATTCGCCATGTTATTGCCAACATATTACAGAGGCTGTAGTATCTAATATGAATAGCTGTGTGAGGGTGAGGAAAATCCAAGTTGCTTTAAGCTTCCCCCTCCCCTTATAATTCATGCAGAAAAAATGAGGAATTGGTTGTGAGCTTTTATTGGGTGCATAGAAGGTAAGTCTTTTAAACTTCCTGCTAGAGCAGTATGTATGAAATGCAGAGAGACAGAGCTTGTAAAATCTGTCCATTTTACCAACACAATATCAATCATTATGTGGTTTTCTCCCTAATAGGCAAATAAGATTATCAGAAGTTGAATGGGATTACAGCAAGCACCTCCACAGTACACCTGTGGTAGTATCCTAATAATAGGAATATTATTATGGGATATAGGAATGTTGTCCTATTTCCTATAGATATACCCTGCAGAAGTCAAGTTTATTTTAGGCTTTTTATGCAGAATATTTGGAAGCAGTATGTGGTTTATCTTCAGCTTTAGTCTGGAGAATGTTTAAAAACTTCTGGAACAAAACACCAGAACACCAGTTTCTGTAGAAGACTACCTACATTTGAAGTCCTCTTTTTTTCCTTTTTTTTTCTCCCCCCCCCCCGCCCCCCCAATATATCGACTTAATAATTAACTACTTAAGCGCACCGATTATATGATCTCAGTTGTATGCCTTTACTTAATCAAATCCTTAGTGACTTAAATCACTGAATAGGATTATTTTTTCTCTCTTACAGGAAAGGTAAATTTAATTAAAGTGTCAGTATTACCTAATGCAATTATTTTTCCAGAGTATAGTAGATTATTTCAGACAGCTTAAAAAGCAAAAAGCACTTGGAGGTTACTGTGACTAAACTGATCCATTGTTTAAGAATACTGCAGAAATCTGTAAAAATTTTCTTCTTTGAATGCATAGCTCATAAAAGTAGTAAAAGGGTTTTGTTTGCTTTTCAAGGACACTATAATGATTAACAACAGTAATAAATCAGATTAATCAGTGCATAAGTCTTAATCATATTGTTCTGTGACTCCAACTTTTGTTGCTCAGAATATCCAAGATACTACTTATGACTGTGCAGGTGAGACTACAGTTTAAATACTATATTTTCCAGTGAGAGTTTGTTATATTTACTTAGTTTGAAAGCATTAGACTTTGGATTCTTTAATCATACATTTCAATCTAAGCACAGATGTGCTGTCTCCCCTTCCTTCCATGCCCTATTTTTCTTACAATTAAATGAGTTGGTATGCTACCTTGGTATCTTACTTTTCATATAGTTAAAAGGAGGAAGGCCTAGTCCCCTGTTGCAGATATACTGGATCATGAGTGATAGTGTCCTGATTTCATAGAATAATTGAGTGCCTGAATTCCAAATTTGCTGAAGTTAGATACTATGAGTATCTCTGATGTGTTTCCTTTTTGTAAAAAATGTAGTCATGTCATCTTTCTTGACGAGCTTGCGTGTATTACACGATTCCAAAAAGTTTAACAGCTTTTGTAACAGCCATGTATGTGAACAAATTTCAGATTGTTTCTTTCTGTTGCGTTTGTCTTGATAGCTAAGAAATCTTTCCAGCCTGGATCTACGTCATATCACAGAACTGGACAATGAAACCGTGATGGAAATTGTAAAGAGATGCAAAAACCTTAATTCCCTCAATCTGTGTCTGAACTGGATCATTAATGACAGGTAACCTCATTATAGCATCTAAAACCAGTATAAAGCAAATTTAACTAGTTGTATTAGCTGAGAATAATTCCTCATGGCTCAGGCGTTCAAGAAGATCAGTAAAAGCAAGCAGTGTTTTCTGAGGCTTTGTTCTTGTTTGTTTTGGGTAAATAATCTAGGCATATTCTACATTCTGTTCATATATTTCTGTACTGGGGAATATTTATATAACAGCAGTTGTAACTGAATGGCAGCACTTACCTGTTTCCTGTAGATTTCATGAGAATGTGCTCGTTACCACGTGTGATTGAAATGTACAATTGCAATTACAAGTCCTTCAGTAGGTGGCCAGGATTTAAAAAGATTTATATGCATACAAGCATATTGTATGCATATTGAAGTGTATTTTTTACTACATAAGGAAAAATAAAACTGAGTGTGGGTTAGGTAGTGGAATTCATGGGTTCTTTTAGAAAGCAACAAGTCCTTCATTTTTTGGCAAAGAGACTCTCCAGAATGAGAGTGAAAGACTGGTTAGATACATACATATATATATAAAAAATAAGTGGAGAGATATATATAAAAAATTATAACTGGGGTATTACCTTAGGCTTTTCCTTTTGACCAGAATACCTCCTAGCCTGCTGTATTCTGTCCTTTTAAGTAATCTATTTTAACATTAAGCAAATGCACACAGGTGATGTATAGTTACATTGCAGGTCAGATAAAAAATGAAAACTATTGAGAATTTTAAAAGCAGAAGCTTCCTGAGCTTTTTTGAGCTCAGGAGAAATGAGAAATTTGACCAAAGCCACTACCTCAAAGTGCACAGGAACATTCTGAATAACCTTTAACAGATTGGTTTATTATAACTGGCGCTTTAAACAAAAGGAAAGAGACACTTTTAACAGAGAGTGTTCTAAACAGGTTCATATAAATCAGAAGGATGTGTTTCAGCAATTGTGCTTGTTCCCTATGGTTTGCTTTTTTTCTAACATACTCTCTTTCAGGGTGTTCTGAAGTCTTTAAGAATGTGCTGAAGTGTAAGTGAGCTTAGAATTTGGTGAAAGTAATGTTCTAGAAACAGGAAAATTGAAATGTGTTGAATAGGAAGTACCAATGAACTTTTACTGTGACTCCTTTTAGCCTTTAAGACTGTTTTTCGGTTTTGTAGGTTTACGTCTGACCCTTAATGTAACTTCATTGGTTTTGAAAGCATTGCCTCAGGTCTTTCTGTTTGTAGAGCCTTACTTTCATATGCAGAATAAGCCTACTGTAATGGAAAATTTTAGAATAAGTCAAAAAAAGTACTAAGAAGAAAATTGTAAATTTAAAAGGTGGGCACATTTCAGGTTTTAATTAAAGTACTTAGAAGTGGTACAACTTTCTGCGTGAACACTTTGAGTAGGACAGTCTGCTCTGTGTGATCCAAACTGATGTGAAACTGTTCTTGAAATTACTCCAATTACTAGGATAAGAAATACATATTTTAATTATATACCTATGACTCTAAAATTTCATATTGAATGTAGTTAGAGTTAGGAAGCTTGAAAAGAAACCCCTTTCCAGCAATGACAGATAACCTCCTGTTGCATGTAAACTTCTAGGGTGTTGACTTTTGTCTCTGTAGTTCTTTTCCATTTTGTGTTTGTAGGAGATCAGACCTGTCAGTAGCATTTCACATGTGACTAATAACTAAAACTCGGCTACAGATTTAGGTTCATTTATTTAAATTAGCTTCTAGCTAAAAGCCAACAAAGAAAGAATTTAGAAAATAATGCCTTTGTTAAATCTTATTCATAGCTAGTCATTTGGCAATTCAAGTATTTTTCATATTTTACAAGTGAGGTGAGGCTCCAAATGCTAGTCTTAACTAAATAAAGTAATTTCCCCTACTCCTAAATGCTGAATTATGAAAATTGTATGAGAGGAACGTGATGCAACCACTGGACTTTAATCAATGTAGACATCAGTTCAGCAGCGTATTACAAGCGTATTCACTTTGAGAATATGAGTGATCCTTCAGAATTCTACAGGAGTGTTCAGGTGCTTACCTTGGATAAAATCCCAAGTTAGTTTAAACAAACTATAATAGTTTATTAATGATTTAAAGCAAAATGAGCTTTATTTTTTTGGTTTTTTATTTGATGCCATTTGATGGCTTCTGGTCAGAGAGGTTGTCAGAGGAGGTCCTGCTTCTCAATACCTTTGAGTAAACCTTTTGTTTCTCATTGTTTCCAACACAGGAGGTAGTAGCAGTCTAGTATTTTACCTGACTGCTGATGTTAAAATAGAGATTATTTCTATCACCTCACCCCCCCAGCCTCCATTATCAAGACCGATTACTTGTGAGCTCCAACTACATAGAACTTGTATTCCAGACTGTTTTCAAATTTAACAAGACACTTTTTTGTTCCGTCTAGAATGACTGAGACTTGGGGGATTTTTTTCTTTTATGTAAGCCTTGGAAAACTGTTTTCCTCCATTTCTTTGTGTGTAATCAAGGCTGAAAGAAAACTGGAAAGTTCTAAAAAATGCCACTATAGCTTAAAGATGTATCTGTGAATTATTTCTTAAAGGAAGTTGATTATTGGTAGGTTTTACAGCAGAAATAAATTACTGGTTTTAAACCTTTATTTTAGATTTCTTTATTGCTTCAGGAATCAATAAAAATTCTTTCTGTAAGCAAAGGTGTGGCCCCAGAATGTTTATGGCACGCTCTTCCTTGTGACACAGTGTTAAGCCTAACGCTATGACCATGACATTTCTTGCTAAGTAACTGAAAGGAACTGAAACAGAGTGCAAGATCTCTGCATGGCAGGCACTTGCTAAGATTTTTAGTGCTGTGATTTGTTTGCACATGCAAGAATGCAAGAATTAACAAGAACTATTATTCCCTGTTTTGATTAAAGCTATTTTTGTTTTTGAAAGTAAGTGTCTAAAAGGCTTACGTAGGGAGGCAAAATGTAATTGATTTTTACCTAAGGCAGAAAATATGTTCAGTATGTTCAGCTGAGATACTCTTGACATTAGTTTTAAAATGAAAGACAAATAGGTTCTTAAAATGACTTGTAAAAAAGTTTCTAAAAGTTGGTAGTTAAGCAAGATCAAACCAAGACCTATTAAAGTAATCTAACATAATGATTTCTTCTGTAAGTGTTACAGCTCCTTCAAAAGCTTCATATACTATTTATCATGCTGGTTAAATATGTTATAGAAACAGTCCTACTACTTCTTTCTAATATGACCAAAACCAAACTTGCAAATCCTGGTAGTATGCATCATAAGTAGATTATCTCAGGTGTTTGCAATTTGGAAAGAATAAAAGTGAGCGCTCTGTACATGGTGATGTGAATAGTATCCTCTGAGGCTTGATTTAGATAACCTTGTCACCTTGAAGTTGTCTCAATGGTCACTGTATTTGTTCTTTTGAATTTCAATTGATACAATAAAAATAGTGACATCTAGAAATAAATTTCATGGGGGATTCAGGAAAATGTATTATGATGTACTGGCAGAGTTTGCAGGGCTGTGTGATTTTTGTAATAGTTTGAGGAACATCTGCTGTGTATTGTATCCATAAATGGTCAAGGAGCAAGCAGCAGTTCATGTAACGTTTTTTTTGTGAATCTGAGGAAACATGGTAAATGGTTGGAAGCCAGACCATAAGCCTGAAAACCAAAATGTTTGTGTAGCAGCACAGTCGAGAGAATAGAGCATTTTCTCATTTGAAGAGGCTCCATCAGCTTTATTCTGCTGGGTCACTAATGCAGCGTCATTTTTTCAGGACTGGGTATCATTCTTGTTGGTGTAGAGCATATGGGCATTTCTGCATTGTTACGTATCAGACTAAATTGTTAATGTGGTCTTCCATATGCTACAGAATTGTTTAAAAAATTTGTGTTGACTGCCTACCATGAGTTCGTGTGAACCCATGTAATCAGCCTTGGGAGCATCTGCTGTGATCTGGATGTGTTGTGGGTAGAGGATGCAATGCTGAAGATGGTCCCAGCTGGTGATTAGCTCACCACGTTTAGTCACAGAGCTGCTGGTATGTGTGAATGCCTCAATATTTCATTAGGAGACGCGAGCATCAAAATAGTCCCTCAGTTCTTACAGTACAGATGCAGTTAGTGAATGCTAGAATTATTTCCAAGAAAAGTAGTAAAATTAATCTTCTCTTCCTGAAAGTATAAATCTCTCCGTATTTGATGTGGAAATTATTTTAGTAAAGTTAGTTCTAAAATAAAAATGTATAAAGCTTTTGGCTTCCCTATATTTTTGCACAGGCAAAACTGTTCATTTTATCTGTGTTGACTACAAATGCTAATCTTAGTGTTCATCACCTTTAATCTGACTGAAGTGGAAATGTGCTTCAGGAACACTGATACTTATTCCTGTCATTTTGTATAGTCTGGACTTGAAAATATAGTAGAGCCTTCCGGAAAAGTAACTGTACTTTTATATGATATTTTTCATGAGTCATTCTAGGTGAATACTAGCAAATCTTAATTCTAATTTAATTTCAACTTTTCAGTGTTATCTGCAAGATGATCTCCTTTGAGTTCTCTGCGTATTTATCAGGTGTTTAGGCAACTACATGAAAAACTTGAACTCCATAAAAAGTTATATAATGTAACACAAATTAATTTTACTTTTTAAATTACTTATTCTTTTGAATGTCATACTTTTTAATTAAATCTGTAAAAAAATTTGCTTCACCCTGCAGATTGTGGGGTGGTTTTTTTTAGTGATTCAAGGCTGACTGTCAGAATTTTTTAAACTTCAAAATAAAGCATAGAAGTTGGACAAAAAAAGATAATTGGCATGCTTTTGTGAATTATCTACTTTAAATTCTGGGTTGTTTTTTTTTTTTTAGTGAATATGAAAAAAATACATGAAAATAATCCTTTTTTGATTTAATCTAGAGTGGTGGTGTGCTTAGAGTTGGCCAGATGCCCACCCAGCTGCTTTGTCACTCCCCCTTCCTCTCCAAGCAGGACAAGAGGAGAAAATAAGATGGAAAAGCACATGGGTTGAGATAAAGAGAGAGGATCAATTGGCAATTACTGTCACAGGCAAAACAGAAAACTTGGAGCAGATTAATTTATTGCCAATTAAAAGTAGAGCAGGATAGTGAGGGGGGGGAAAAAAGGGCAAAAATAAATCACCTTCCCTCACTCTCCTTCCCAGGCTCAACTTCAGTCCTTCATGCCCAACTTACCTACATTCTTCCACTGAAGCAGTGCAGGGCAGTAGGGAACCGGGCTTGCAGTCAGTTCATAAGACTTAATCTCTGCAGCTCCATCCTCACACTGTTCCTCTACTCCAGTGTGGGCTCTTGTACTGTGATTATGTGGCAAGGTTTTGGGAGGGGAGGGAGCTGCAGGGTTGGCTTCTGTGAGAAGATGGCAGTTGCTGCTCCTGTGTTGGACAGAGACTGTTCCAGCTGGCTCCCAACCAGATCCACTGCTGGCCAAAGCTGAGGCAATCAGTGGTGTTTTAACATATTTCAGAAGGGTAAAAAAACACTGTGCAACAGCAGCCAGAAGAGAGGAATGAGCATATGTGAGAGAAACAGATACCAAGGTCAGTGAAAAAGGAGGAGGTGCTTGAGGCACCGGGGCAGAGATTCCTCTGCAGCCTGTGGTGAAGACCATGGTGATGCAGGTTGTCCCCCTGCAGCCCATGGAGCTCTGCAATGGAGCGAATGTCCACCCTGTAGCCCGTGGAGGACTCCACGTTGGAGCAGGTAGATGTACCCTGAAGGAAGCTGTGACCCTGTGGTGAGTCCATGCTGGAGCAGGCTCCTGGCAGGAGCTGCAGCCCATAAAGAAGAGCCCATGTAGGAGTGCATGTTTTGGTAGAACCGTGCCCCTGTGGGAAACCCACACTGGAGCAGTCCATACCTAAAGGACTGTACTCTGTGGAAACGAGCCACACAGGAGAAGTTTGTGAAGAACTACAGAGGTGTGAAGGACCCACGTTGGAGAAGAGTATGAAAACCATCTCCAATGGGAAGGACCCCATGGTGGAGAAGGGGAAGGGAGTGAGGAAGAGGAGCAACAGAGACAAAGCATTATGAACTGACCATAACCCCCATTTCCCATTGTCCTGCACCATTTGGGGGAGGAGGTAAAGGTTGGAGTGAAGTTGAGCCCAGGAAAAAGCTGGGACAGGGCAGGTGTTTTTAAATCTGTTCTTACTTCTCATTATCCAGAAGCTATTGTGTCTGTTAGCAATCTCTGCTATTTATATTCTTCCATAAATAACTCCAGTTTTATTCTTGTCGTAGGTTAGCCTTGTCTAACAGCCAAACACCCACCTAGCCACTCATTCCCTTCTCAGCAGGACCAGAGGGGTAAAAAAATTAAATGAAAAAATTGGAATGAAAAAGCTCATGGGTTTTTCGTGTGTCTCATAAAGACACACAGATCACGTAACAGATACTGCTGAGGGCAAAACAGAATTGACTCGGGGAAAATTAGTTCTAATTTATTGCTCGTCAAAAAAGATTTAGGTATTTGAGAAACAAAAAGGCAAACATTAAAACAACACTTTTCCTGCCTCTTTCCCAGGTTTAACTTCATGTCTTCACTCCTGACCTCTCTACTGATCTAAGGGGGGATGGGGAGAGTGGTGTTGGCTCTCAGTACACAGTGATTCCCCTCTGCTGCTCCTTCCTTCTTGCACATTTCCTCTGCTCTGCCATGGGCTCCTCCGTGGCTTGTAGTGTAGCTGCCTGCTCCAGTGCAATGGAGCACCTCCACCTCCTCCTTCCCTGACCTTGGTGCTTGTACTGCTGTTTGTCATGCTCTTTCTTTTCCCTCCTCCTCTCTGTGTGTGGTGTGGTTTTGGCTTCATTTTCATGGAATCATAGAATAGTTTGGGTTGCAAGAGATCTTTAAAGGTCATCTAGTGCAACCTCTCCTTCAATGAGCCATCTTCAACTAGATCAGGTTGCTCAGAGCCCCATCCAGCCTGACCTTGAATGTTTCCAGGGATGGCGCATCTACCACCTCTCTGGGCAACCTGTTCCAATATTGCACCACCCTCATTGTAAAAAATTTCTTCCTGATATCTAGTCCAAATCTTTTAGTTTAAAGCCATTACGCATTGTCCTATCACAACAGTCTCTGCTAAAGAGTTTGTCCCCATCTTTTTTATAAGCTGCCTTATTGAAAGGCTGCAATAAGATCTCCCCGGAGCCTTCTCCAGGCTGAACAACCCCAACTCTCTCATCCTGTCCTCACAGGATGTCCTCCAGCCCTGTGATCGTTTTTGTGGCCCTTCTCTGGACCCACTCCAACAGGTCCATGTCTGTCCAGTGCTGAGGACCCCGGAGCTGGATTGCCTCAGTTTGGGCAGCAGTGGGTCTGGTTTGGAGCCGTCTGGAACAGGCTCTGTGCAACACAGACAGTGGCCACACATTTGTGCTGTGTTGTATAACATCAGTTTAAACGTTACGTTACTTTTCAGTGCAGTCTGCAAGTGGTTTGAAAAAAATCTGGGGTGTGGTTCAACACACATCTCAGCAGTTATCTCCCAAATCGCCATCCTTGTCAGAGTTACTAGTCCTTTCAACTTCTAGTTATATGCCCTGAACCCACTTCATAAAGGCTTCTGAGAACAGATTCTTTGGCAATTTTATCGAAGAAATTATTTTTTACAAACATTTGATTGGAATAGATCACTCTCATACTGTCAGCAAAGTTTAACCAATGATAAACATCAGAATGTGTTTTCTGTAATTAAGTGTAACTGTCCGTTTACTGAGGTTTTAGCCTGCTAATTCTACTTCTCTCTGAGTGGTATTAAAATAAATTATTTTAGGAATCATTTTCTGCTGGAAATGGGTGTATCAGAAAGAGTAGAACTTTCAAGCTATTGTCATGATTTGCCACCCTTTTATCTTTCTTTACATACTTGAAAAGTGTGGAAAATAGGCCACTTGTCACACTGCTGAAATGAATGGTAAATGAAGCTCTGTAAATAGTGAAAGTATGAGGAGTGTGATTAAGTCTGACAATTCTCATGTAAAAAACTTGAGATTATAAATATCTCCAGTGATTAGTTATTAATTTAGTGCAAGGGACTAGCATCAGCCTAAACAATTTTATGAGTTTTGGCATAAAAAAAAAAAATTTGGAAGATAGGTATGCACTAGTTAAACCAAAGGACAAATTGCTTAGACTTGATTGCTAATAATTAAAAATGGCAGACTTAAAACAAATGTGGCTTGACTATTTTCTGTATGACATTCCTTACAGAAATTAAGAAAGTGCAATGTTCCCTGAAGACATGGAAATGACAGTGTGTTATAAATCTGAATCCTGAGTGCATCATGAAAACTGAAAGGTTTTGTGTATATATAACTTCTGTACAGATAAAATATTTGCAGTGTTATAATTTGAAGTAGTACAGAAAAATAAAATATCCAATGTATTTATGCTCAGAAAAGAAGATGTCCTTATTGCAGTTAGCGTTGCATTCTGAGATTAGAATGTATATTCACCATGCGCTCAGAATAGACACAGTACTTGGAAAAAAAGAGAGAAGGGAGGACTGTCGTAATGATTTACTGCACTATGTTGTTTAGTCTGTTGGCATATCCATTACAAAAACCATTTAAAAGGAGCATAACCATGTTCTAAACTTGCTTTAGGCTATTCCTTGATGCATGGGTTACAAGTTCAAAATTAAAATAAAATTTCACAGGTTTTTTTGATGCTTTTTGGTGTGTAGGTGAGCCTACACCACATTACTGGTGGGAACCCATCTTACTGGTGAGACCATGCCATCATATAAACAGGAAATACATCAGATGCTAAATGCTAATTGCCTTCAATCCTGATCAGGTTAACTCAATGATCACTCATGGAGTGAGGAGGAAACTGGTGTATACCCACCTCTCTGTGCCAGAAGGGAGCCTGGGCTCAGCCAGCTGGTACAGCTAACCTTTGGAAGGACAGAGTGTTTCAGGCCTCACAGTTCTAATACATACAGAGAAGACAGGAAACACCCTGCCCACATTAAATAGAGCCTGGAATTTTCACTGGCAACCATTTTCATAGTCTGTAGAGCATTCTCTGGCATTCTGCCACACCTGGAATACTGTGTCCATTTTGGGGCAGAAAAGAAAAGAAAGACATGGACATACTGGCTAAATTTCTGCAAAGGGCCAGAAACATGATGAAGGGACTGGAACAGCTCTCCTGGGAGGAAAAGCTGGGAGACCTGGGGCAGTTCAGCCTGGAGAAGAGAAGGCTCATGGGGATCTCATCAATGTGTGTAAATACCTGAAGGGAGGGTGCAGAAAAAATAGAGCCAAGCTCTTTTCAGTGGTGCCCAGTGACAGGACCAGAGGCACTGGGCACAGATTAAAAGACAGGAGGTTCCTCCTGAAGGTCAGCAAACACTTTTTCCCTGTGAGGGTGAACGACCACTGGCACCAGTTGCCCACAGAGGCTGTGGACTCTCCCTCCTTGGAGACTAGGGCTCTAGGTGGCCCTGCTTGAGCAGGAGGTTGGACCAGATGAACACCAGACGTCCCTGCCAGCCTCATCCATTGTCTCATACTAACGCTTGCTCTTAGAGATAGTTTGTGTTTTGATTGTTTGGTTAAGAAAACTGGAGGTAGAATAAGTTAGCTTCACCATAGCAGCCATCTTTCTTGTGGGCTCCTGATTTTTCAAGGTTCGTCATGATGTGTTTGGACAGACCATTATCTGTAAAATGTATTGGCCAAGCAGGACCTAAAGAAGATCACAGAATGCAAGACATATTGACATCATTGATGTTATTGCTTACAGGAGAGTGACAAAAATTTGGTTTCTGCTCCCATTCTTTCCCTGTCTCTCTCAGTACCAATTAGCTTCTCCTGCTCTGTCTTATTTCTTGTCTTTCCTTTTCCTCCCCTTCATATTGCATCTAATAAGTGTCTAATTAATCCAGGCAATGGCATTTAACAGATAATTGGAAGCCTATGGAAGTGCGAGAGTTAAGAGCAATGCCAAAAGTTGTGCACTGGAACAGGTTTGCCAATTTTCAGCAAATCCAGACAGTGGTCTGTAGTCTGCTATGATTACAGCAAGATTGAAAATATTGATTACAAACGCAGAGACGGTTTTCTATATGTGATGTCATCCCTCCTTGCCCCTGCCCCTGGCAACACTTTCCTACTTTTTCTTTGGGGGAAAAAAAAGAAAATAAAAGAAAAAGCAGGACTAGGACCTTAGTATTATTGTCAGCGTCTAATCTGAAGTAGTTTTGGTTTTTGCCAAGAGAGAACAGCTAAAACAATCTTTATATGACCAAAAAGATTGCTGTAAAAGCAGTATTTCTAAATTCTCCCTGTTTTTGAAGGGGTAGAGTTAAAATAAAAATAGTTTGCCAGTACTTAGTACTTTGTATTTCAGGTTTTTCTATTTTTTTCAATGAGTTTAAAGCATTTTTGAAGGTGGTTATTGCCATTATCAGTCAGTTTTTCTGATGAAAATCCCATCTATATTGAACTGTTTAGTTTTACACAGGAAAAGAGCCACCTTTGCTTTTCTGAGTCTACTTAGTTCTTTACAGTAGTACTTCTGTTTCCATTGTGAAAAGAGATCATGCTGCCTCGTGAGATGCTACAGCTGCCTTGATTTACCGAGACCTACCAGCTTGTCATTAGTAAAGGCTTTTTTTAGGTCTTTGATGAAATTTGGAGATCTCTAATAGGTGAAAAATTCTCCTAATAGGGAACTATCTCCTGGAGTAAACATGCTGCCAGTAGTGTTTTCCTAGCTTCTTTCTGAAGTTTTCCACAGTCAGAGGGAAAGCAAGCTTAGGGGAAATATGAAGCTAATTGGAAAGCTGTTTAAATTGTGTGGCTAGTAAAATAAATAGATTTCTCTTTTGTTTGCCTTTAGGACAATAGTCTTCACAAATAGAAATGACAAATCGTTAATGATTAATACTTTAATTCTATTTGTATAAAATGAACTAATGTACTTTTAAATGAATGTTCTACAGAAGACAGCAAAAGAACAAGTCATACATGATATTTCTGGTATCACACACAAAAAAATTTGTGTTAAAATGGACTTTACACTTGTTGTCTGAGGATAGTGAAATTAAATTTTTGGATTGATTTCTGATGTATTTTGATATTGTTTTCATTTTATTTATCTTTAGTTATTTTTCTTTCCATTGTATATATTTGAAAGGTTTTGATTTGTGGTTTTTTGTTTTATTTTGTATCTTTATTGTATGCAAATGTACACATACATATGTAATGTAGTCTGTATGTAACGAAGAGAACTTTGAACATAGCATGCTGTCTTGTCTGGGTGGGCGATAACAGGTTTCTTCATTTGTGTAGGCATGGTAAAGGTATTGAATGAATGAATGCTTCCTATTTAGAGAAGTCTAGGTCTAGATAAGAGTTACTTCTAGGTGAATTTCTAAATCTGAGTTACTGTAATTTGTTTGCCTCAAGAGTAACATATCAGATAGTAGTATTTTTTTAGTTGAAGCCACACTGTGTTCCAGTTTCAGACTTTACCAAGAGTTAGACACACTAAACTCTTTGTGCCAAAACCTGAGGCTGGATGCAGCATCTAAGAAGTGTGTTTGCAGCAAAGGTGCAGTCATTTGCTGCTGGCAGACCCTGCCCAGTGCAGAGTAGAACAGAACCCCAAGGCTAATTTTGGTCATCCACCTATTATTAAACAAATGGTAGCTAGTTCATAAAACTGAATGTCAAACTCATGGATGCGTACAGTGGATTCTGCTCTTCTCTGATTCTTTCCTGCTACAAATCACTATTACCTATACTGCATTAAGAGTTATGTATTGCTGCCAGTGCATGATGCTAAGCTCCTAGAAAGTTCTATTCAACACTACTGAAGTTGCACAGTTTACCTCAATCCAGAAAATCAAGTATGAATTGATTTAGAACAGAGAAAAGAGCATGCTGGATTGGAAGAATACTGAGCTACATTCGATTTTCACAGTGCTAACGGGACAAAGGGTCTTTCGTAGTTCTTAATTAGTTGTACACTTGGTATATAATATAAAATGCATTCATTTGGACATGTTTTCAGCATGTTTATGGATCATACTTTGATTGACTTAGGGACTAAAAAAGTTGAGTTTGTATGTTTTTGATTACTGTCACTAAGATATCTGTTTGTTTAGTTTAGAGTAAAAAGCACTCTTGAAGTATTTATTTCCTTACTAGAATCTCTTCAGGTAAATTTTACTTGCAAAGTCTAGATACAACTCTATTGTAGAAGTTGCTTTTCCATGCTGATCTTGGCAGCTATCTATTAACAAGGCATAACAGTAAGCTTGTTATGCTGAACAGCATATAAAATGTTACTAAGCAAGGTCTGTCAGATGGCATTCAAATGTTCATGCAGTCTTTTCAGATACTGAAAATACTTTCCTACTGTGAATAAAGTACTTAAAGCAGAAGGTCTTACCTTCAGAATTTTATAGCTGTGTTGTTTACAAGCTACGTATTTCTTTTGGCTGATAGTTTTCAGTGGTTTCTTTTTCTATAAATCTGTATGAAGTGGTTCTGATTTTTTTTAAAGTGATCCTTTAAATTTTGAAATACGTAGGCTATATTGAGACAATTCCTTTCCTCGGGTATTTGATATAGACGAGATGCTTTGTTGTACTTGCATTCTAACAACTGCAGAAAAACTAAAAACATAAGATAGTTTCATTAAAAATTCAGATCATTCAGAGTATTATGACTATACTTGTGTTTACTGATATGGCCCAGTTCACTAAAAATAGTTTACATAGATATATATAGGTTTAGGTATATAATTTATAGAGATATCTGTAGTCACTTAGACTCTTCTGAGATAAACACATGTAAATTAAATTTCTGAGTTATAACAATGTTTAAAACTTCTAGCTAATAGAACAGAAATGTAGTAGATCATTTAGACTTTAAAGAAAGTGCTTCTCTAATCTGTATTGCAAACTGTATTTCCAATTCTACGTTCAGACATATCAATTAAATGTTGGCCAGCTGAATTTGGCTTAGAAAGTTTGTGCCATCCTTTAGCATTTCACAGGGGAAACATAAAAAGTGTTTGCACAACCTTTCATCCATTAGTTGTCTTCTGGCGTGAGAAACTGGCAGGAATTTAAAATAATATTAGACTCCCCTGGGGCAACCAAAGGAGAAGGAAAATACATTCTGTGCAACATAGTTGTTCTCAGTGGTCTCCATTTGGACTGTTTTCCTTCCTGTTTCTGGTCTCTTTGTTGATGACAGTAGCAGCAGAATTGCCAATATTTGTTGTAGCTTGGAGCTGACTGTAATGTACATTTCTGATGTTATGTAATAGCAATAGTAGCTCAGAAATTTCAGGTTACCTTCAACCTTGAATTCATCATTGAACCACAAAAATCTGTTTTATTTTAGTTTTTTTTAAGATTTAGCGTTTGGAATTCAAAAGAGTATTGAAATACAACTGTACACCTGATTTTCTAGTAGTATCTTATGACTTTTCCAAATATTACTTGAAAACTAAGGCTCTTGACTTTAGATAGATGAACCTCTTAAACTTCAAATCATACCATTTGCAGTAGCAATTAATCATTTTCACAAATCATATTTTATGGTATTTTCTGCAGCTCAGTTTTTTGCAGTCTGTATGAATTACATTTCAAAGACTGAGTATAATATAGAAGTGTTCTTTAGACAACTCATCAGAATAACTTCTTCTGTACTCCCTATTCTCCTTACCTGTAATGCTAAACAATTGTCTTAAAAATACGCACTAAGCAAAAAGATGGAAGTTCTTACTATGAGGAGATTCAAAAAATCTGCTTGGTGATTCTGGTTACTGTGTAATTGGTGTAACAAAACATACTTTGTCTCTGCGCAAGAGAGATCTCATTTTCTAAATAAAACATTTTATTGTTTTGAAAAAAGAAATTCTATTGTAGTATTGAAGCTGTTAGGAATCTGCTTATATATTTAAAATCTTGAGGTCAGATTTTAAAATATGCATTTCAGAAGAATTTTCAATAGCACATACACTTTTATTTTGCCTCTAACATTGTTTTGATTTGCTTTCCTATATAGTATATGTAGCTCTGTAGTCAATACTGTCAAATATTTGCAGAATAAGGTTTGCAAGAATGTGTTGTCGTTAGCCCTGATCTAAACAGTGATATATTAATACATCTTTGAATATGAATCTATGAATTTGATGAAATAAATAAGGTGAAGGAATGTGAAAACTCTGAGTATTTTTAAAAAGCTATACAAAAGTTAGATTTTTTCCTTGTTATACCCATTTTTGTTGACATAACAATCATAACACACAGAAATTGAGGTTTATTATTTATTATATAAGAAATCGTGGACAGGTTGCGGTCTCCAAGGACTGTTCCAAACACCTCAATACAGTTAATGTACAAAACTGTACTGTTACAGATAGTAATACAAAATCCATACCTTTTAGAAATTAAAGGGATAAGCTGTTTTCACATGGGTTTGATTTTTTAATTTTTTCTTTTTTTGTAAAACAGGTTTCCATAATTTTGTATTACAAATGGCTGTAAATAAGGATAGACTTTGTAAAAAAACCTCCCTGAAGCATTTCGTTCTAATGACTGCCAAAATGAAAACTGCCAGGGCAGAAATAATAACAGGTGCTGATTTTTTTTTTCTTCTCACATTTTGCCCTACTCTCTGATCCTTTTATTTAGAGGTGTATTAAATCATTAATTATGGTTTATTCAGTTTTTACTGGCCTCAATCCAGATTTGATTGTTTACGCATCTAACTATCATAGAATTCAGCTTTTAACTTTTCAAAGTTTCTCCTGAATTTCTGTGCATTTCTTCAATTTCTATAAATAGCATACCGTATATGCTTTTTGCGTTGTTTGGGTGTTTTTTTTAGTGCATAGATGTCTTTTGGAACAGAGATAATTAGCATGGTTATAAAGCATTATTCAAAATGTAGCTGAACAGTAGAATTTTTCCTGGTAAAGCAGGACTTTTCAAACAAGTAACTATGCTTGAAACAAGAATTTTATCAGGAATTAAACCATGGTGTATTGGAGGTAGCTTCGTGTTGTTAAAAATGAAAATGCACTCTGTGGTCTTGAGATTGTAGTGGCTCCTTGGCTGGGCCAGAAGACAGCGACAGCGCTCCCGCAGCTGGGAGCAGTGCGAGGGCCAGACTTGCACCTTGGCAGGAGCTGTGATCAGTGGGAAAGAACTGGGATGGACTTTAAGTCTACTTGGCTGCTCGTAACCACTCTTAATGTTATGGATTACATTGACATTGTATTACATTATTCTGTTAGTTTTATCTCCGGGCAATTTTTGCTCTCCGGGACTTGGCTTTTTTAGGCTGTCTTCATGCACTGTCAAGGAGCTCCCAGCAGCTTCACTTAATTGTCCTTTAAAAAGAGTTCACTTACCAGTGATCATCCTTTCCAGTTTGGTCATTACCCCTTATTTGTCTTTGTTATTTTCTTTATTGTTAATATTTTGAGTCAAGACTTACCTCTTGTTTGTACGGCATTTAATGCAACCTTCAGCCCAGTCTTCATGTTGGCAAGACAATGCTCCAGACATACATCCTTGCTTGTGAGGGATGAGGAGGCAGACTGCTGTGCCTCTTAATAAACTTGTCTTTTCAGAAACTATGATTCCAGACCCTGCATGCTACTGTTGGACAGCGGTTGAACAAAACTGGACTTGTACTGTAGCTGACTGGTAGTTTAGGTGATGATTTTCAAGTAAAGATTTCTCCAGATTCCCAATGCATATTTTTGCAGTCCCTAGGCCTTAAGACAAAGACTCAAAAATTGGGCTTACAGCTAAAATATGTCACTGAATCTTCAGTTTATTTTCAGGAAATTACTTTGTCACACTTTCAAGCTTCATTTTACATAGATACTTTCAGTATTCAAAGGGTAAAATAAAGTATTGCAGAGCAAAGCTCCTCCTTCTGAGACTGCAAATTATGCTTGTCATTGTATCAGGAGTGAAGCCTTACAGGCATGCAGCCTACTTCATATGCTGTCTATTGCCTGTCACAATTAGTCTTTTTCAGCAAATGCCTTGAAAATAGTGATATTAAATAGACAGTTGCATCAAAGTAACTTTTGTTATAGTAAGTCACATGGTCATATAAAGATTCATATATGTTGTTCAATTCTACCTTAAAAAGGCTACAGGAAAAGCAAATTGTTAATTTTTTAGGTACATTGAATGAGCATCAGCTCTCAGTTTACAGTATTTTAAAATCCATTGGTGGTATAGTTTAGATAAGTAACTCTGCTATGTTCAAGTTAAAAAACACCATTTGAATAGCAATGTAGTTGTAAATGTCTAGAGACAAGGATTGCACAAAAATTCCTCTACTTTGGAAGCAGAAATTCTTTCAACAAAAATATACAATGTTAATTATGCTTACAAAATACTTCCAGAAAGTGAGAATTGCATATGATTTAAACCATTAATTTTACCCACACTGTGTAAGTACAGATGATATTTTTACAGTTTTTACCATAGAGGTTTTATCATCTAATATAATATTTTGATGTTTCCTGAAATTTCAAGATACTTTTTTGCACTGAAATATGAAATACCGTATAGCATCCGTATACATAAATATATATACATGCATGCATGTTATGCAGAATTTGTTCAGGAATTCAAAGTGAATTTTTGTGAAGGATTTTCCACAGAGACTTTATGTTTGAACATAGGAGGGGAAGTTTTATTGATAAATGTACAGTGTCAAAACTTTTAAAATCATATATCAGGACCAAATAGTATTCTAAAAATATTAAATTAAAGCTAAGAGTTTTATACCATTAGATCTGTTTTATGAACTTACTGTCAGTCTTAGAAAATTTATATGACTTCCCCAAGCTCATCATCATACCACTTTTAAAAACATGATTAAAAACCTAATTATACATTCTGCAAGAAAGTCATGTCACTGTTTTTCCACATATACATTGCTAGTAGCTGTCCATGTCTGTCTCATGAAGTAACGCCTTCCTAAAACAGGATACTCTGTAATTTACCATTAACAATCATGGGTATTTTGATTAATTGTGTAGCAGAAAGATCAGAATATATTATTGTTTTGGCATCTCACCTTTGGCATCACACAGTAAGTACTCGCAGAGCAGAGGGAGGGGTGATGAAAAACAAGGAGAGAGTTCTAATACTGAATTGTCCAATGGAAAATCCAACTGTTAGGAATTCCTAAGCCTTCTTGACATGCATAGGTGATTTAGTCTGTGTCTGTACAAAACGAGATACCCATTTTACTACTTAATAAACAGGGACGCTAAGTGTGAGCCAAAGAATAAGTGAAAGTGAATTGTCAGGAAAAAACTCTTATTATGGTAATAGTGAAGGACACAAATGTTCATTTAGGACACAATGTTTGGGAGATTAGATGATGCAAGTATTTCTAACATATTTGTCACTTTTCATTGTAGTACATGATGTAAGACAATTTTTTCTCATTCTAGCTTTCACTCATGAATGCAAGTGTAAAATGCTGTTCTGCTGTAACATCAGCACAAAGAGGTGATTGAGAATCCCATACTTTCACTTTTTATTTAGTATGTGTGGGAAACGATAGAGGCAATGATTTGTCTAATTGCTCTACTGTAGTTACAATTATAGAGAAAAGGTCAATCTAGTCATTGTCAATTAAACTACGAAAGAAAACACGTTTATAGCCCTGAAGAACCATTATGTCAATTTTATGCTGTTCATTGGTGTATAACACGTTTACTAGAATATATAAATCTTATCTTTCTTGGAATTACAGCAGGCTTACTCTATTACAGGCACTTGGTGCTGCTGAGTAGAGATAACCTTAAGTATTGTCTGTTAATTGCACATTCTTTCATTATTGCATGTTTTCTCAAGATTTGTGTACAGTAAAACCTGGCTACTTTAATGCCTAGAAATGGATGTACCAGATTGCAGTTTGACCCTTCTATTTTCACATTGTTACGACACAGTGTGTGACAGGACAAAATCTGTAGCTTGTAGCTGCCATAGTTGTCTTGGCATCAACTTCAACAAATGATTAGGGGATACTTGTTAAAATAGCAAATGCTCTGTTTGAGGTACCCTCCCTGCCCTTTGGGACAATTTACTATCTCCTGTGGGTACTTTTTACAGGGAGTACTTCTTTTGTAAGGACCTTGTGTACTATGGTTATTCTTAAGTGATGGACAAACATGACAACATAAATCAACCATGCAGATACAAATACTAAGTGAAACTCCAGCCCTTATGGTTGGCCAGTAGTAATTTTGTCTTTCTGTCCTGTATTCTAGCATGATTAACAAAGTGACCTTCTTTTGATGCATTCCTTCTCTTCTTCACTTTGCTGGTTTGTTCATGCGAAAAGTCATTGCCCAGGAGCATAATCAGGCATAATGAACAGATGCCTTTGTCGTTTGCTGTTCTACCACTTTCAGCAATCCTGTTTCTGCACTTTTGTCTGTTACCTGCAGCAGCCGTACCATTCCTGCATTGACCTGGCTGCTACCGCAGCCATCTCTAACTAACTTGGTCAAGTTTAGCTGTATATGGGTAGACAGTTGTCATGGATGGAGTGGTGCAGCTCACTCATAGAAAGAAGCAGCAATGTATTTATTGATACAAAACATGAATTTAACAAAGTTTGATAGCAAATGCAACAGTGTTTGAATAAGATTCAGTGGCAAGGTACACTTAGTTGTTTACTGCCTAGAGGATAGGGTCAGAATGAACTGTCAGGGAGACCCTCCCGCTCAGTCACAAGGTTCACAGAAGACCCCCTTGCTTTCTAAACTTCATTCAGAGAGAAGTCTAGGTCTAGGTGCAGCTGGATCTAGTCCTAGTCCCAGACTTGGTCAACGATATATGTCTAAAGTATTATATATGTGCAATCAGTCCTTTATATCACTTAGCTAAGATTTCAAGGGTTAGCATGCTATTAGTCCCTTGCCAAGGTTTTGATGTGGCAAGGAATCTCTGAACATCAAGATGTAGCCTTCAGAGGTGTCCCTACTCAAGCAGAGCCCGCTGCCATGCAGGAGAGCTGAAAGGGCTCTTGGACCGTTCGCTATTTGTGGAGGTAACATGCTTGGCTTATAGTCACATTTGCATATTGACTACAGTACCATTATTGTAGTTAGGTAAGCACGTTGCTCAAGTTAGCTCTTGGCTATCGCGTTATCTGTCTTGCCAAAACCACCTTTGAGCTGGGTGCAGCCATCACAACTAGATGCACCCATTGTGACCACCATAGGTGGTTGTTGCTTGGGCAGGGTTACAGGAGGTAAAGGTCAGGTTGGTGGTGGAGCATGCAATCACAACAGTATAAAATTAGTTTGCTGTGCTAAGCAGCTTTAGGGAGCAATTATGATTTTATTATTTTTTTTTCATCTTTTGTTGCTCTGCCACATCCAGCGTAGGGCAGCCCTCACAATCAGCCTTCTGATCATAGTGGTACTGACTAACATTTTTGGATATGGAAGAGCTTNTTTCAAGGGTTAGCATGCTATTAGTCCCTTGCCAAGGTTTTGATGTGGCAAGGAATCTCTGAACATCAAGATGTAGCCTTCAGAGGTGTCCCTACTCAAGCAGAGCCCGCTGCCATGCAGGAGAGCTGAAAGGGCTCTTGGACCGTTCGCTATTTGTGGAGGTAACATGCTTGGCTTATAGTCACATTTGCATATTGACTACAGTACCATTATTGTAGTTAGGTAAGCACGTTGCTCAAGTTAGCTCTTGGCTATCGCGTTATCTGTCTTGCCAAAACCACCTTTGAGCTGGGTGCAGCCATCACAACTAGATGCACCCATTGTGACCACCATAGGTGGTTGTTGCTTGGGCAGGGTTACAGGAGGTAAAGGTCAGGTTGGTGGTGGAGCATGCAATCACAACAGTATAAAATTAGTTTGCTGTGCTAAGCAGCTTTAGGGAGCAATTATGATTTTATTATTTTTTTTTCATCTTTTGTTGCTCTGCCACATCCAGCGTAGGGCAGCCCTCACAATCAGCCTTCTGATCATAGTGGTACTGACTAACATTTTTGGATATGGAAGAGCTTGGCACAACCATAGGAATAATGTGAAATAGGCTTGTGGGTTCAAGGTCCCTTAGAGCAAAATTTGTCATTAAAAAATGGGAGCTTGAGGAAAAACAGTTGAGTGTTTTCCAGCAGTCCAGTATTTTCCAGTGTTGTCTGTCTCTTATGCAGCTTTTAGGAAAAATTTTTTCAGGTGGAGGCAATAAAAATGAAGAACATGGTTTCTTGTTAGTAGCTGTGTAATAAACTTTTTGTGAGTCTATTCCACAGTTGCGTTGATGGTATAGTAAAGAGGAGGAACAATAAATGCCAATAAACTTTTTTTTACAAACATGCTAAAATATGCAAAACAATTTGATAATTTTTTTTCCTTGTTAAAGGGAATGAACAGTTTAATAGAGCCACTTTCACTGTCTTTAAGTCATTATTTTAGCTTCTCAAAACTGAAGACACTGTCTTCGTCACCTGCTGTCAGATTTTGTACATAAAAAAAATTAAATAATAAACTTTCCAAAAACTTACTATGTTATTACATGAGGAGACTAGATGTATGCATTATTTTGAAATTAAAATAATACATAATAAATTAGCTAGTCCATTTCTTTCTACCCTCTGTGGTGTTGGTTTTTTTTTTTTTTGCGGGTCG